>JBBPLF010001132.1:0-11597 GCA_038089615.1 Aureoboletus auriporus
GTGCGTAGAACTGGCTGGGGAAATGCCAGTGAAGAGGGTAGACTACTTATACTAGGCTGGGAGGCTGCATAAGGCAGTAGCCGCAGTATGTGCTGCGTAAAGCAATGCATAAGCTATGTGTGCTGCATGGGGCAATGTGTGCTGCATGGGCTGCATAGGGCAGTGGGGGCTGCGCATGCTGCGTAAGGCAATGCAGGTAATCTAGATAAGGTTGGGAGATGCAAGTTATCACTAGGAGATGTGACGACGAGAGGGAAAAGGTCTGTTATGTGTGCAAAGGCAGTTCCGAAAGGTTCTGAGGAAACCCTTGTTAGTTCCGGTGAGAAGGAAAAGATCGACAAGACTAAGTAAGATGCAATTCCGAGAGGTTCCGAGGGGTTCCGGTTCAGAACTTAGAGAAATGAAGTGTGATTCCGGTTCGGAAGCAGAGGGGATGTTCGTCAGGTGTGTAAGCAAGTGTGTGGGGTAGACCCTTGTCCTAGGCATCTATATTCTTCCTCTGAATTCAAGGTGGAAGGTTGGGCGAAGAAGTGAAGAGAAAAATGAATTGTCCGGGCACCAACCTGGATCGTAACAGAGTGAACAGTGGAATTATGGGGGAATTCCGCCATGAGGAGTAGATCTGCCCATTGTTCTGGATGTCTGTTGCAGAATATTGCAAGTAGTTTTCAAGCTCCTGGTTTACTCATTCAGTTTCTCCTTCTGTCTGAGGGTGGTAGGCAGATGAAAGCTTTAGGTCATATTTCAGGAGTTTGGAGAGTTCTCAGGCAAAGGCAGATGTGAATTGTGGTCCCCTATCTGAAATGCAGTGATCATGCAGGCCATACTGTCAGAACACGTGTGGAAAAGTCTCCCATGTCCTCCGTGGTTGCTTTCATGGGTTAAATGGACAAGATCCTGGCGTGCTGGTTCCAAGACATAAAGGCAATTTTTATAGTATAGCATGCCTTTGTTATATTCCCAGTCACTGGGGGATGATCTGGCAAGTAGGGAAGTCCCATCATTTAGGGCTTTGAGAACTGAGACAACTAGGGGGTTGGAAGAGGTGGACTCAGCATCTTCTCAATGAGGGTGAAGTCAAGAGCCTGGATGAAGACATCATCCAGTAGGAGGGTAACTTCTTGGTTGTCTTGAGAGGTGTTAACATCATCTCATCAGGATAATGCGTCAGCTGGTCCTATTTATGTGCTGGGTACTGGGGTGAAGGAGAGGTCAAAGTCTTGGGGAAAAGCATCCACTGTGCCTATCTTCTTGATAGTTTCTGGGGTTGCTTGAAATGGGCAAGGTTCTTGTAATCAGTGATGACTGTTACAGGGAGTCCCATTCCTTGTAGGTAATGCTTCCATTCCTCAAGGGCATGGATTACTCTGAGGAGTTCTCTGTCATAGATGTCATAGTTGCACTCAGCAAGGGATAAGGTTTTCGAGAGGTAGGTGCAAGGGTGTACATAGTTCTCCATTACCATCAGGTTGCATAAGTACTGTGCCTGTTGCAGTTAATGAGGCATCAGTCCCAGTGAAATTCAGACATTATCCAGTGGGCTTAAATTATTTATGAGAATTGGGTTAGCCAATGTTAATTTATATGGTATGATATTCACCGATGAAAGTGGGTGATGCATAACATTTCCATTTCACAGGGCATTGCTATCTATTAGACTACTATTAGCTAGTATCAGAAAGTGATATCTGCTGATAATATAGGTTTTCTGTCTGTTCAACTGTTGTATTATCCTATATCACTGTATATACAAACTTATTCTGCAATCTGGTCCAGTCTTATGTTAACCTATACATATTACCCATGCAGTGATCTCATCCAGTCTCATATTATCCCATATCACTGTATACATATTATATACAACTGATTCAATTTCATATCATCCTATATCACTATATATGTGAAGATCTCATACAGTGGCTCAAAAAACTGTCTGCATGTTTGCATGTTTTACATTAGTTATGACTAAATGCAATAACCCCTGATCCTTGCCCTAAACAACAAGTGTGTGGAATAACATACTAATGGCTCAGCTTTCTATTAGTCCAAGAATCAAGTGATTCAGATCAGAATGGATAGAATAGCAGCCATTTGAAAATGACATATCATGCAGGCAGTTTTTTGACTTTATCTATCCATTTTTTTACACTCTTTCACAGAAATATTCCCCCACACCACCACCACCCTTTCCCACAATTGATGAACCCCTATTAGAGCACTCTCATAACCTGAGAGAGATTTTTTGAGGTAATTCCAAGTGTGTTCAATGGGGTTGAGGTTTGGAGATTGTGCAGGCCAGTCTAGAAGCTTGATATCCTGCTCTTCAAACCATTTCTGGGCTCTTTTAGAGGTATGCTTGGAGTCATTATCTTGTTGAAAGATAATGTTATATTCTGGGATTCCAGATTCCTTCATGCTTTGAAGCAACCCTTCCTCCAAAATGGCCACATATTGTTCAGCATTCATCCTTCCCTCAACCTCACTCAAGACCCCCACACCATTCCACCCTATACATCCCCAAACCATGAGTGAACTTCCTTCAAATTTAACTGTACCTTTAATCTCTCTGGAAATAAGCCCTTCACCTTTCTTTTTCCACACATACTCTTGTCCATTTGACCCAATCCTGTTGATTTTGGTCTCATCTGACCATATAACTCTCTTCCAGTCCTCCACAGTCCAATGCTGATACATAAAAGCAAAGGCTAACCTCTTCTTCTTGTGACCAGTAGAAAACAATGGCTTTTCTTCTTCACCACAGCCTTCAATAAGGCTTCTTTGAGGGTATTCCTCACTGTTTGGGAAGAAAGAGGACTATTAACAATAAAGTTGATGAAATGAATGGCTTGAACAGTATTTTTGGCCTTCTCAGTAAGGATTTGCTTAACAATAGCTCTCTTGTTGGTGAAGGAAAGCTTGGAAGGATGACCACCATGAAGCCTAGGCCACTTTGGTTAGATTTCCTGAAGAACCTGGGATATTGTAGACTTTTATAGACCAGTCTATGAGACAATCTTCCTAGTAGATAGGTCAAGAAAGGCAAAAGAGATGAAATTTTGTCTTTAAGAGATGAAAATTGATTTCATGGTGATGGTGAGAAAAGGAGCAAAGGATGGTGGGGTTTATATATGTTGTGCCATACTCATTACATAAATGTAACATAATAGAACCCTTGATGGACGTATGTAATAATATCCAGCATGCCAGGGTCAATATATACATATAATCAAAACTTTACATAAGTCAAAAAACTGTCTGCATGATATGTCATTTTCAAACAGCTGCTATTCTATCCATTCTTATCCAAATCACTTGATTCTTGGACCAATGGGAAGCCAAGTGTACATACCTCATTTTATACACTTGTTATTTAGGGCTAGGATCAAAGAATATTGCATTTAGTCATAACTAATGTAAAACATGTAAATATGTGGACAGTTTTGAGCCATTGTATGTTCTCATATCACCACATATGTGATCATGTCAATAAAATGATATTGGTGCATACTAGACTATAGTGCAGCCATACAAACAACTTTGTTGCATGCAGCAATTGACTCAGAGCAAGAAAGGAGGTGAAATGAGAACTTGAAGGCTTGCAAAGGATCAGAAGTTGCTGAGTCAGCCAGGTATTGAAAGCAGTGGTGTGGTCCATGCGAAAAAACTTTGAAAATTTGACATGTTGATGTCATAATGACTTAGATTGGTTTATGCTTGCAAGTTGTAGGCAGGTCCATTGGTGCAGAAACAGTTGAGAAATGTATACTCTAGAACTAATGTGTCCATTAGCATTAAAGGCAAAGTGCCCACTGAGGAAGGAAATCTTGACTTGTATTAGTAGACAAGTCCATCACAAACATTGGCTTCATTGTTCCATTTCCTTGTAGCCAGAAGTATTTTTGCTTCATTGGAATAGCTCTGCCAGTGAGAATGGGTGAGCAAGTAACCAATATGAGAAGATATACTTTGCACTGCTCCACATTCAACACATTATTATAGTAATGTTTGAATGTGGTTCCATATCCACCTGCTTGGGTCTGCTTTAGCCAATGTAAAGCACATAAAGTCCTTGAGAGAATACCCAATGAATCACTCCAAGTGTAGCATAAAAGGTAAACAACATGCTTTGCATTCTTCTTATTCCCTAGGCACCAAACATACAGTTTTTTCTTCTTTTTCGGTCCTTTGTTGTTTATTGGCAAGGTAGTAGTGGTACCTTGAGTCCTTTTTGTCCCTTTGAGTTGTTGTTTACTGTGGTAGCAGTATTTTGAGTGGTGCTGCCTGATCCACTACCTTCCCTAACACCTTGATCATGAGCACCCTTGTTTGCTTTTGTTGTTGCTGCAGGGCCTGAGATGGATGGAGTACTCTTTGTGGTGCTCAGGCTATTGATAGGACTTGCAGTTGAGGGGCCAGGGAGTTCTGGGATTTTGAAGTTTGCAGCTTTAAGCACCTCAGTAGAGCTAATTTGTCATCAGAAAAGATCCTCATGAGATTGACTAGCAAGTATGTGCATTGGATTTACAAATCTCTTGCTCTTTCAAATGGTCAGTTTGGGTTGAGAGGTGCCTAACTCAGAAGCCTAAGGAACAATCTCCACTGAGTGGAATATGACCACTTGGTCCAAGTCAGGATGAGCCACAGTGCTGGTTGTCATGATAGATGGTACTGAGCTGGACAATCAAGCTGTTGAAGTTAGCTGATGTCAGCGGTGTCATCACATCATCACATGGCGATGGATCAGTTATTTGTGGAGATAGTGTTTAGCTGGACGATAGACATAATACAATCACTTACTGGGGTTAGCGCATCCAACTCATCAAAAGACACCAATGAAGTAGTCATTGTGTTACAGTTTTCCCATATGACCCGTCTTTTCCCTATGTCTATGGACTCATCATCTCTCCTCATGTCTTTATGAGGCACTTATCGTTTTCTCCCAGTTAATTCTTCTGGTTCAGAACCAGAACCCATCGGAACCATGTCTACACCTCTTCACCTTTGATCAGAACCACAGGGAACTCTTCAGAACCCTCTGGGACCACATTTACACTTTATTTCTTTGTCTCACCCTTTCGCCTTCAACCAGAAATACAAGGAACTCTTCAGAACCCTTTGGAACCACCATTCTTTATGTAACAGACTACCTTCTCCTCGGCATTGCTCTCCTTATGCAATGCCTCATGCTCCCTTATTCATCATCACATAGTCATGATACTGCAGACCCAGCCTTACACAGTATGCAGCAGACACAGCTCCTAACTGCGCACACCAGTCTATGCAACACATAGTCAGTATAAGTAGTTGCACACTTCTGTCTGTATTCTCTAGCTAGTTCTACGCAATCCAGTGTTGTTACTTAGCACATCCACGAGCCCCAAGTGTGCGCATTGGGTAGTGAGACCTCTTATTGCTTTGTTTTGCCCACAACAAGTCTTTGAACTACTTCAAGTGTTCACTATGCTACGTTCTGATGCCCAGCGTTAACAAAAGAACTAGCTCTTCAATTCTATCTCTGTCACCTGACAGAAAGATACCCCCACCATTTCAGGACAAGGATCACAATGAGGATGGACCATACATCCCCCTTCTGAATCCTCAGACAATACTCAAACACCACCCGCACTCTTCACTCTTCCAGCACCAATCACTGAAGACTGGAGGATCCAAGACGCCCCACCTACCCACTCTAGACAATCCCCACCCCCACCCCCTGAAGACCCAAACCCAGACATAGAAATATCTGACCACAGAAACAAAGATGTTGAACTTAAAGCCAGACTCCCAGCAGACTTCTCTGGAGATCCAAAGGATGCAATACGTTGGAAGATGGCCATGACAGCCTACTTCAATATGAATCAAAAGTTCTACAACGAAAATGCCAAGGTCCTAACCACTCTTGCCAAAATGAGCAAGGGTTGAGGAACTGCCTTCTCTGAATCAATCTATGTCCAACTTGCCAACAACACATTGAAAGACCTTATTTTCTACAAACTCATGGAATTATTCGAGAAGACGTTCTTCCCCTTTGATTACAAGAACCAAGCAAGAGACCAGTTGGATAAGCTTACACAGCAAGGGAAGAGTGATGCTGGATACACCAACTATATCACTGTCTTCCAGGCCACAGAGGACATAGTGGGAATTGATGATGAAACAACCAAGATAAACTACCTTATGAAAGGTCTGGATCCGGACATCTCCACAAAGATCCTCTCCATCAATCCTCTCCCTGACAAACTCTCGGAATGGCTCAGACTTTCCGGAGTATTCCATGCTCAAAACAAAAGGATAGAGGACATATGAAAAGGACAAAGGATAGACTTCCAGACCAAAGGAAGATCCACCAGAGACCCCAACGCCATGGATATTGATGCTGTTCACATCAACTTCACCAGACTTTCACCAGTAGAAAGGGCTGAACACATGAGGAACAACAAGTGTTTCAAATGCCACTGGGTAGGGTGCCACACTAGGAACCACCCCCGAGACAAAGGTCCTGAGGGACAAGGAAAGAGCAACAACTGGGCCCCTCCTTGCCCACAGAGGAACCCCACCAGGAATGAACAAGTCTGAAAGACTAAGTTCGAAGAATACCAGGACACCCTTAAAGAAAGGGGTGTCACTGAAGAGGAACTCATATGCACACTCAACATTCTCTATGACATTGACAAACCAGAAACCGTTGCCACAACCCAGGTCGAAGAAGAAGAAATCCCAAAGAAGGATTTTTAGGCAGGAGGAAAGGGTTGACGCTCTCCCATCCTGAAGTAATAGCACCAGTGTTCTTGTCAGATCCAAACAGTGAATCTATGTGAATCCCCATCTCACTGTTTGAACAAGAAAATGACCAAATCGTCAACATGTTTGCCCTCATAGACTGTGGAGCAAGTGGAGACTTCATAGATCGTGATCTAGTGAAGAAGAAAGGATATAAACAGATCCAACTGGACAAACTCAAAAAAGTGCAGAACACGAATGGATCCCCAAACATCAGAGGGATAATTTGCCACAAGGTCACCCTCACCATTCGGATTGGAGAAATAAATGAGAAGAGAGATTTCCTCATTATCAACTGCAGAAAAGAAAACCTCATCCTCAGAATAATGTGGCTCCGAGAAACCAACCCTGTGATAAACTGGACAACAGGAGAAATAACCCTCCCAGACAAACCCAGGACACCACAACATGACTCCCCAAAAGCAGTCTGTCAAAGATATCTTGTCTGATATTTGGAATTAAACCCCGATGAAAGAATAGCCAAGCTATGGAGAAAGAGGATTGACAAGCGAATAGAAACCCTCATAAGAAAGACCACACTCGCCACTGAACTCACAGTCCAAGACCCTCATAAGGAAGAACCACTTCCCCCAGAATACAAGGAATTTGCAGATGTCTTTTCCAAACGAGAAGGGGATGAACTACCCCCCTCTTGCCCATTTGACCATGCCATTGATCTTGATCCAAACTTCATACCTAAGGTAGCGAAAGTATACCCATTAAACCCAAAGGAAAAGGAAGCTTGCAAAAGTTTCATCAACAAACATCTAAAATCCGGGAAGATGTTACAGTTTTACCCTACTTCCCACCTTTGTCTTATGTCTATGGACTCATCATTTCCTCTCGTGTCTTTGCAAGACACTTATCTTCTTTTCCTAGTTAATTCTCCTGATTCCAAACCGGAACCCTTCGGAACCACATTCTACTTTATCTGGCTGCCACACCTCCTTTCATCTTCGACCGGAACCCTTCGGAACCACGTTCTATTTCATTTCACTGTCTAACCCTTTTTACCTTCAACCAGAACCACAGGGATTTCTTTGGAACCACATTTCCTTACATAACAGATCAACCCCTCTTCATCATCACTCTCCTTATGTGATGACTTGTGTCCTCCTTACTCATCCTTACCAAGCCACACTACTGCACACCTTGCCATATGCAGTCCGCAGTATTATAGCCTCTACTGCATACACCAGAATCTGCAGTACTGTACATTGTATAAGTAGCTACCTGACTTCGCCTGTATTTCCCAGCTAGTTCTACGCAATCCAGCATTGTTACTTAGCACATCCACAAGCCCCAAGTGTGCGCATTGGGTAGTGAGACTTCCATCCTCTTTGCTTCACCCACAACAAGTCTCTGAACTACTTCGAGTGTTCACTGTGCTACGTTCCGACGCCCAGCATTAACAGAAGATTGTTCCATCCAAGTTCCCACAAGCATCTTCATTCATTTTTCTTCGTACCCAAGAAAGATGGATTTGTACGACCCTGCCAGGACTACTGATATCTAAACTCCCATACTACCAAAAATGCCTATCCACTCCCGCTCATCTTGGACCTCATCAACCAACTCAAAGGATCATCCATCTTTACCAAAATGGATATCTGATGGGGATATAACAATGTCCTCATCAAACCACAGAATAGATGGAAGGCAGTGTTCATAACCCCTATGGGACTTTTCGAACCAACCGTGATGTTTTTCAGCATGTGCAACTCCCCAGCAACATTCCAGGCCTTGATGAACCATACCTTTGCTGACCTCATAGCGGAAGGATGGTTAATCATCTATATGGACAACATCCTTATCCACTCCAACAACCCAGTTGTCCATCAGGAAAGAACTCAATGAGTACTCCAATGGCTCAGAGAACACTGCCTATCACTAAAACTAAAAAAGTGCTTTTTTGACAAAGAAGAAGTAGAATACCTCGGAATGATCATCCGGGCAGATTGGATCCAGATGGATCCAGTAAAGCTGAAGGCCATACATAAATGGCAACCCCCTCAATCAGTAAAGACAGCCTGATCATTCCTTGGATTCTGTAATTTCTACAGAAAGTTTATCCCAAACTTTTCCACTAAAGCGGGACCCCTACACAATCTAACAAAGAAAGGGGCCAAATGGGATTGGACCAAAGACTGCAACAGTGCCTTCCTAGCCATCAAACATATGTTTACCCAACAACCAGTTCTCCAAATGCCCGATGTAACCAAACCCTTCACAGTTATGACAAATGCCTCCCTAACAGCTATAGGAGCAGTCCTTATGCAAACAGACAACAATGAGGACCTCCATCCTTGCGCATATCTGTTGAAAACCCTTTCCCCTACCAAACGAAACTACAACATCTACGACTGAGAACTACTTGGGGTCATCCACGCATTGGAAGAATGGAAACATTATCTACAAGGGACAGGACTTCCAGTAACAATCATTACCGACCACAAGAACCTCGCATACTTAAAAGAACCACACAAATTATCCAGGAGACAGGCACAATGGATGCTATTCCTCCAGGACTTCGACCTTTTGTTCTCTCCTATACCGGGAACACAAATGGGACCTGCTGACACTCTATCTCGACAAGACATCATTGACACTTCCCAAGACAACCAGGAAGTCACCCTTTTACCTGAGGACGTCTTTGTTCATGTTCTTGACATCGTCCTCATTAAGAAAATTGCCCAATCTACCCCATCCAACTCTCTCGTTGTCACCACCCTCAAAGCCCTACAGGACGGAACCCCCATCACTAGATCTCAATCACATGACTGGGAATATAATGAAGGGATGCTCTACTACAAACACCATCTCTATGTTCTGAAACCAGCACAACAATGACTTGTTTGCCTAACACATGAAAGCAACCATGGCAGACACGGTGGAATCTTTCGCACTACCAACCTGATGCAACAGGATTATTGGTGGCCAGGAATGACCACCTTCATCCACAAATACATCCAAGGATGCGCAACCTGCCAAGCCAACAAGGTTAATACACACCCCACTACCCCAGCCTTGACACCACTTCCATCCTCCTGCACCCACCCCTTCCAGCAGGTCTCTGTAGACCACATAACTGACCTCCCACCATTTGACACCTATGACTCTGTTATGGTCGTGGTCGACCATGGCCTTACTAAGGGGGTAATTCTCATCCCCTGCCATAAAATCATCAACATGGCAGGAGTTGCCCAACTTTTCTTCACAAACGTATTCCGACATTACGGACTACACGACCATTGCATCTCCGATAGAGGTCCATTCACGTCCACCTTCGCTCAAGAACTTTCCAGGCTCTTAAAATATGATCTAAAACTCTCATCCGCATACCACCCTCAGACCGACAGAGAAACCGAACAGGTAAATCAGGAACTTGAAACCTACCTACAGATATTCTGTGATGGACACCCAGAACGATGGGCAGGATTGCTCCCCATGGCAGAATTCTCTCACAATTCCGCTGTACACTCCTCCACCCTAAAATCCCCTTTCTCCCTCATCTTAGGATACAAACTGCGCTCCTATCCTCCAATCGGAAAAATGTTCCTTCCCACCCTAGAAACTAGGCTATCTGAACTGGAAGAAGCCCAATGGGAAGCCCTCGCTGCACACGAAAAGACCCAATGGATCATGAAGGAACGAACTTCTTCCAAATTTCGTCCCTGGGAAGTTGGAGACAAAGTGTGGCTGGAGGGAAGAAACCTTTGACTATGGTACCTATTAAGGAAACTATCCCCCAAATGAGAAGGACCATTTGAAATCACACAGGTCATCTCCCCTGTATTGTATCACCTTAAACTGCCACCAACCTGGAAGATACATGATGTCTTCCACACCTCCCTCCTATCCCCTTATCGAGAGATTGCGGAGCATGGCTCCAACTTCTCAGATCTACCACCTGAGTTGATCGGCAGAGAAGAAGAATACAAAATAGACACCATCCTCTCACACTATGGAACACAGGGATGAAGGCAGTATCTAGTATCTTGGAAAGGGTACTCTGCAGCAGAGAACACCTGGGAACCAGAGGGAAACCTCAAACATGCACAAACCCTCCTGGACGAATATACATAAGTCCTCCCGCCCTAAGGACTTCCCTCAGTAAATGCTTCGCAAGAGAAACTTCGAGTTCCAACCCAGTCTCCCCCTCTATAAATTCTTCTTTCTCTATCACAACAACCTCCCACCATCCCATCCTCTTGAACACCAATACTTCTGTAACAGACTGTACGACAACTGCCCCTGGCACTATGAATCATGACCCAATAAACAACCTCCATATGAAACTGCATCATGGCTAGAGGAACTTACAAGTCCCTCATGGCGCAAAGCAATCAACTCGAGCTACCTTACCCCTATTATGCCACCCCCAATCGTCTCCCCCCTCGTTTGCAAAGAATCCTCTTCACCTCCATCTTGACTACCCCAGCTCTCTCCCTGCACATGGAACTAGACCTGCACTACAACTACAACAGGAAAACCAAAGAGTTGTGCACCCTCTTTTGAACTTACCAAATCATTCGCCTTGCCGCCCACCAACTTGTTCCCCATGACTCCCCAGAACAGTTTGTGGCTACTATGCAAACTGGAGTCGATGAAGCTCATTCCCTCATCCTTGACATTCTCTACAAGGAAGGATTTGGACACCTGGTGGACCGCATCGACAAGAACCTGCTCTGACCCATTGTGGAGCTGTTCTTCAACATCATGAGTGTCCATGAGTATAGGACCTACATAGAAGATGTTACAATTTTCCCTTATAACCCCTCTTTTCCCTACGTCTATGGACTCATCGTTTCGCCTCC
>JBBPLF010001133.1:0-11592 GCA_038089615.1 Aureoboletus auriporus
TAGACTGAAACAAGTAAGGTACATGCATCACAATACCTGTCAAAGGCATGGAGACGACTAAATATGTGAATAATGTACTTAATAAGTAATTTAATTCAAGTCGTTAGTATGTGATACGACTTGATACAACAAGTCATAAACGCAATGTGAACAAAAGGACTTACCAGCAATGGAACCCGAGTGCGAATACAGAATGCAGACTATGTGGATTTCATTCGGATCGGTGCGAGTTGATGTGAGAGAGTGCGGAAATGACTTTAGACAGCTGCAGTAGAAGGTGAAAACGTTAAGAAGGGGATAAGGATAAGGATGGAGACGATCAAGGTGATGATTAGATGATATGCGAGAGTAGAGACTTATGGCTCTCTACAGTGAGATTGCACTGAAGTTGTCGCAGGATAACCAGAGTTGCGTCACAGTGACTGGAGTTGAACTTGGATGAAATCTGGGATATGACAGTATCCATCTTTTAGGCCTGAACCCCTGAAGGCCTTCTAGGCGAAGGATAATACAGAGTTCGAAATGGGGTTATGTAAGTGGAGGCCTATAAAGTCCAAGTCGGAGGATGTCAACTTCTTAACTTCCAACCACTATCATCCATGTCCAATACAATCGATCTCACCAAGAATGACATCAAGTCATGGTTCAATGCCCAGCTTGCTAAGGATGACAATGACAATGACGCCATTTGTTGGGCAAAGTTTGAAGAATGTTGGAGAAAGGAGGAGAAGAAAGCGGTGGAAGAGGTGAGACTGAGAGAGGTGGAGGAAATGGCATGGAAGGTGGCAGAGAAGGTGAAGCAGTGCCTGGAGGAGGCAGCTGCTAAGCAGAAGGTGAGTCGTCATTATGACAAGATATGGTATTCTTTAGCTAACATCCATAGGCTGCTGACAAGGGGAAGAAGCAGGTCCAGGATGACACAGAGGACATGGCATGCCCTTGGTGTGTGGATCAGGGGTATGAGTGCATGCCTGGAGGAGGAAAGTCCATGGCATGCAAGCCATGCCAAGTGGCAAAGATGAAGTGCAGTGTAGAGGTCACTTCAGAGGAAGCTATGGAGAAGCCAAAGAAGAGGAAGAGGAAGAGGAAGACAACAACAACAAAGGCAGAGAGGTCAGAGGAACAGGGTTATGACACCCTGGTGAAGGTCGTCAAGGGTTTGACAAAATGCCTTGACAGGCTGAACACATTCATTGAGCACCTTGTGGAGTTGAAGGTGGAAGAGGTATATGGAGGGGCCTTGAAGTTGGAGTCGGAGGATGATGAGAAGATGGATGAGGATGAGATTTTGGAGTTGGAGAAGGAGAGTTCGGAGGCTGCATTGGAGATGTACTGTACAAGGACAATGTGGAGTTTGCGAGGCAGGCTGGGATAGTGGAGTAGAGTACAAAATGTACTTTTGTTGGTGAAACAATCGAAATGTTCATGAAAAATCATAAGTTGTGAGGTCCGGGCTTTTCCGGATAATGAAGGTGAAAATCTTGAACAAGCTTGGAGGCATGTCCAAGTTCCATAGTGAGTGACCAAGATGTTTCTTCATCAGTGCCTTCATAACTGGACCATCAGACTAGGTAAAGGAGTTTGCAGGACTTGTGTCGACAGTCTAACTTGGAGTCGAGTATCTCAGAGATCTTGTACTCCAGTTCACCGTCAACTTCAACTACCAGAGGTGGGGTTTGAATCTGATTCAGAATGATGTTGGTACGAAAGGTTCTAGTTGGGATACATGAAAAATGGGGTGTATGGATTTCATGGAGTCAGGGAGATGGAGTGTGAAGGAGTGAGTGCCAGCTTGAGCGATGATGTCATACAGACCCAGGTTTTTCTCGGATGGCTTCTTGAAGGGTTATGTAGAGCGGAAATGCTTTTGCTTTGACAAATACCTGATCACTGACTTTGAAGTCCAGTGCCAGAGTCTGCTTAGCATCCATGGGGCCTTGATATCGCTCTTGCACATGAGCCATTTCTTTACAGAGGAATTTATGGAGGGAATCAAGGTCGATGGAGTATTCACGTGCTTGAGCGGACTGTTTGAGTGTCTGATTCATTCGTTCAGTTTAGCCATCTCCTTCTGGATTAACCGGAGGTGAAATATAATCAGATATAGAGGACCTTGCCAAGAGAATGAAAGAAGTATGATATGAATTCAGAGCCTTGATAGGAGGTGATGGAGTAGGAACAGCTTGGCCAACTCCAGAGATGTGATCATGTCGTGTATTGGGATAAAGATGCATTGCTTTGATAAACAGTCTACAATGATGATGAGTATGGAGGTAAATCTGGAGGATGGAGGGAGCTGTTCAATGAAGTCCATGGAAATGGAGTTCCAGGGCTTCTCAGGGATGGGGAGTTATTTCAGGAGTCTGTATGGCTTGTGTTTGGGAACTTTGGTGTGGGTGCAGGAGGTGTGGGACGAGACATAGTCCTTCACAAATGTTCTGATTCCTGGCCAGGTATATTCGTGTCATATGAGTTCCAATGTCCTGTTCTGACCGAAATGTCTGGAGAGCAGGTGGTCATGTTTGTATTGGAGAACACAGAGATGGAGGTCATCAGAATCTAGATGCAATCATCTAGATGGAGGAAGCCATCAGAGTCAACTGATCAATGGGAGTTGGAGAGGTCAAAAGGGGAGAGATGCTGGATAGCACTGGTATTGGAGGGAGGAGCAGAGAGGATGTTGCTATGGAGTTATTCAACATCAAAGAGTGTGCTGGCTCAGAGGACCAGAGCTGCAAGGTAGGTTGCTCAGAGGGATGAAGAGAGCTGCTCTTGAGTGAATACAGGACAGAAGTTATGAGGATTGACACGAGCATAGTCCCTATCCCCCTCTTTAGGATAGATATCCCAGTATCTAGTGAGGACATCAAGCTTCGCGCCAAGGCGTCTGGGATGGAAACAGACAATCATATGGAATTGGGAGAGGAACTCTGACAACCAGGCCTGCCGGTGAGTCAGGAGTTTGGAAGTTGTGAAGTATTTGAGGTTCTTGTAATCAGTGATGACATCGATGGGGATACTGAATGCTTCAAGGTAGAGACGCCAAGTCTGGAAGGACTCATGCATATGGAGAAGCTTTGTGGTTGGAGGAACATGGTGAATTGAATGAGGAAAGGTCAGCCAGAGGAGGCAAGTCCAGAGGCTGCGAAGTTGAGCTTGGTGGTGCTGGCAAGGACTGTTCAGGTGAACGGGAAGATATACTGCTCAAAACCCAATCAATCAACAGATTGTAGCAGGTGAGTCAGTTGTGTCCTAGAACAAGAGAACAGGAGCAATCCAGCAGAGTAACATAAAATGTCATTGGAGTGATATCACTAGTTTGGAAATGGACGGAGAGGTCGACAACCTGAGAAATCACAAAGTTTGAGAATCCATCAAATAGGCAGAGGTGCAATGGAAGGATGGAAGGACAGAGGGATGGAGGGACAGAGGGGCGAAGGGACAGAGGGGCAGAGGGATAGAGAGATGGAGGGGTGAGCGGATGAAGGAACAGAGGGAGTCGAAAGGGTGTTATCTGCCAAAGGAGGTATCCAGAATCAGAGGGACCAGAATCTACAAGGGGTGGGGGTGTCATGAAAAGAGTGAAATGAAGGGCATAAGGATATTCGGATCTGAGAGAGTGGACGCATTGAGCTTGCAAGCACAGGGGGGATCAATATGACCTCCTTCCTGTATGGAGTCAGGGAAGTCACAGACTATCCCTTTGTCTCTGAGAAGAACTCTGGTGTAGCTTTCGGAGCAGGAGGATCATCATTAACTGGAGTGCAGGAGATAGCCTCATGTTGGCTCAAGTGGTGACTGGCAGACTTGCCATCTCCACCTTCGTGCTGGGCAGACACCATCCGTGCTTTGGGAGTTGAGGATTCGGGGTAACCTGCTCTGGTACAAGTGCGAGTGTTCATGGACATCGGGTTCTAGCAAGTGATAGTCGAATATACTGTTAGAACAATGGGAATGGACATAACTCCAGCGATGTCTGGAGTGGAGTCTCAGCGGGACTTGGCTTCAGCATATGTGCTGTGCCCTTACTGACCTGGGGAGTCCCAAATTTATTCGGAGGTCAGAGGTCAGAGGTTACAAGAACCGCCGGGGTTCAAGTGTAACAGAGGTGAGATAAAGAGAGAGGTTGGATGAAGATCAGGAGGTCGGAGCAAGGAGAAGAAGGTGTGTATTCAAGTTGAGGTTCAATTCAATATTCAATTCGATATTCGACTGGAGTTACAACTACAGTACAAAGGAACTTATATATGGAGGGCAGATGTTACGATTGAGGTTGACGCCCGGACAATTCATTTTTCTTCGCTTCCTCCTCAACCTTTCACCTTTCAAGCCGGAGGAGGAATGTACACACCTTTCACCTTTCATTCGGAGGAGGAATGTCAATTCCTCACCACCCGGACAAAGGAAGACTCCCCCTCACTTTACCCAACCGACATGTCATGCCTAACTGACATGTCACACTCCCAACCAACACCTAAGACTCCCCTTCACTTTGCCCAACCAACATGTCACACTCCCAACCGACATGCTGAGTCACGCTCCACTTGTTGAGTCACACTCAACCTTTCCTTACTTTACGGACCTTTCCCCTCGTCATCACATCTCCCGATTGATGACTCGCATCTCCCGATCCCATCTAGATTACCCTGCATTGCCTTACGCAGCACACGCAGCTCCCACTGCCTTGCGCAGCCCGCATAGCACGCATCACCATGCAACGCGCATCATCTCGCGCAGCACGCATTGCCCCGCGCAGCACACATAGCTTATGCATTGCTTTACGCAGCATATACTGCGGCTACTGCCTTGCGCAGCCTCCCAGCCTAGTATAAGTAGTCCACTCTCTTCACTGGCATTTCCCCAGCCAGTTCTACGCAACCTGGATGTACTTCTCTCCTCTAGTACTATCCAATGCAATGTCTGGTCTCCCGAAGTACTTGTGTGTGACAATGCTTTGAGATTCCTCGTCACACCCACGTCTGGAGCCACATATCAAGTGCTCTCAGTTCCTTGGAAGCGCTAGAGAGAGCGGTTATATCCTCAGCGTCATTTGTTCTACGATTCGTTTGCACGATCTCACGACGGCAAATCAATGAATCTAACAGCAGAGGTGTTTCAGGGTGAACAATGGGGACGGAGGTGTAAGTAGGGTATCCGATGAGGACAGAGGTAAGTAGTGACTGACAGAGACAGAACAAATGTCAGGAGTGAAACAGGGAGTGACAAGACAAGAATATGAAGTATGGAAGTCCAGGGAACTGAGATAACAAAGTGGGTGAGAATGCACAAGGGTCGGAATGACAGACGGAGAAGGGAGGGTATGTGCAGGAGGACAACAGAAGAGTATAGAAGTATAAATTAAGAAGTCTGGAGAATGGAGATACCTGAGTGTGCAAGATTGCACCAGAGTCATCACAGGATAACCAGAGTTGTGTCACAGTGACTGGAGTTGAACTTGGATGAAATCCAGGATATGACATCAATGAGGTCAGAGATAAAGAGAAGGGGGTAAGCATTGTGGATAGTATGTTCATTGAGGTATAGGTGGTCTTGGCAAGGGCAAAGACTGCTGTCTTTCTTTTTGACAAAAAAGAAAGGGAAGGCTTGGGAAAAGTTGGATGGGCAGATCTTTCCAAAGGTGAGGTGTTTGTTGAGGAAGGTTTCTGTTGCTTTTCATAGGATTATACCCTTCCTTCTTTTAACAACCCTCACACCACTGCCTTGTCCAGTTGCCCTCCAATGTCAGGCCATGAGATGACCATGACTGTGATGTAAGATCATGGAGTTTGGGGATGCCACAATAGGTGCAGGTATGGTATGGGTCAGGACCAGGACTGCAGGTGCAATGGTGTAGTTTTCTATTGCCATTATCAGAGTACCAATGTTGCCAGCAACAGCAGGATCTTGCAAAACAAGGAGCAAGGGATCTGAGAGGAGTCTTGATCTTCAGTCAGGTGGCAGTTTTGCAAGTCTATAGTGTGATCTTGGAATACAACTTGCAGTCCACTGTATAGCAGGTCTTGCAACATGGTGAACCCAATGGGTGCCTTTGATCTGAGTGAGAGGAGTCTTGCAAGATTGTCAGGGTGGTTTTGCAAGTTTGGTGAAGTTGGCAGTGCCAGTGTGCAAGTATGAAGCCTATCTTGCGACATACAAGTGGCAAGCTAGATCTTGCAATGGTGACACTTATTTTGCAATATATTGAGAATCTTGGTATTCACATTTAATATTTCATATTACATAACCAAGATTCTAGGCCTGTCACATGACATGTCACCTGATTACATGACACATTTATTTGTGTACATAATCAAAGACTAGACCAGCTGACATATTCGCTTATGTACAGGGTCTAGACCATGATGTCATCATACATGACATTAAGGCCTTTATGCTATTCACTGTGATGTCATATTACTTCAGATGATGTCATAGATAAGAGCGACTTATGCCATTGGATGTTTTTATAGACTCTGGATAAGTCTTTTACACTATTGGTTGCTATTCATAAATATCATAGCCCCCTTCTTCTCATTGGTTGATATTTATATCCTGATGACCTTTTTTGTAGGTACAACCACTGCTGTAGATGTATATAAGAATGGCCCTTCTGGCCATCCTTTCCCTTTCTTTAGAGTCTTATACAGTGATTTTCGTCACTGAGCCACTACACATCTGAGCTGTTCCACACCTTCACCTGACTACACTACCTTTGACTCTCTAGTCGGAGGCTCTCTTATCTCTTGATTACTACCTTGGGATTTTCCACCTGAAATGTGAGTATTCCCACACTTCACTACTCCCTTAACCTGCAACTTCAAGTTTATTCCCAAAACAACATATATAGGTAAGCTTGCAACATAGGTCAGCTATCCATACCATTTCAACCATTTCAACTGTGACTGTGTTTCATGCAAATTGGAACAGTAATTACCACAAATATTGCAACACAGATCCAAGATCTGGTGCAAGCAGCTATTGCAACATCCGGAGCCACCATGCCAGATAGCAAACCCTTGTGATGTCTCTTGAGCAAACGGTCAAGTGCTGAATTAAAATGGCATCTGCAGCTGGAGGTCAGCCCCTCTCCTTATTGTAAGATTTGTTGATTTGCCATCGTGAGATCGTGCAAACGAATCTTGTGAACAAATAACGCTGAGGATATAACCGCTCTCTCTAGTGCTTCTTGAGAACTGAGAGCACTTGATACATGACTCTAGACGTTGGTGTGACAAGAACCTCAAAGCATTGTCACACACAAGTACTTTGGGAGACCAGAGATTGCATAGGAAAGTACTAGAGGAGAGAAGTACATCCAAGTACATAGAACTGGCTGGGGAAATGCCAGTGAAGAGGGTAGACTACTTATATGGGGCTGGGAGGCTGCGTAAGGCAATGTGTATGCTATGTATGCTGCACGGGGCAATGTGTGCTGTGCAAGGTGATACGTGCAGTGCAGTGATGCATGCTGCATGGGCTGCATGGGGCAGTGTGAGCTGCACGTGCTGCATAAGGCAATGCAGGTAATCTAGATAGGATCGGGAGATGCAAGTTGTCATTGGGAGATGTGATGATGAGAAATGGGCGGTCCGTTAAGTAAGGAAAGGTCGAGTGTGACTCAACAAGTATAGTGAGCATGTGTTACGATTTGGATCAGCACCTGGACAATTCATTTTTCTTCGCTTCCTCCTCAACCTTTCACCTTCCATTCGGAGGAGGAATGTACATGCTTTTGCCTTCCATTCGGAGGAGGAATGTCGACTCCTCACACTTGTTGAGTCACGCTTCCCCTGTTGAGTCACACTCAACCTTTCCTTACTTTACAGACCTTTCCCCTCGTCGTCACATCTCCCGATTGATGACTCGCATCTCCCGATCCCATCTAGATTACCCTGCATTGCCTTACGCAGCATACGCAGCTCCCACTGCCCTGCGCAGCCTGCATAGCACACATCACCGTGCAATGCGCATCATCTCGCGCAGCACACATTGCCCCGCGCAGCATACATAGCTTATGCATTGCTTTACGCAGCACCTACTGTGGCTACTGCCTTACGCAGCTTCCCAGCCCTGTATAAGTAGTCTACTCTCTTCACTGGCATTTCCTCAGCCAGTTCTACGCAACCTGGATGTACTTCTCTCCTCTAGTACTATCCAATGCAATGTCTGGTCTCCCAAAGTACTTGTGTGTGACAATGCTTTGAGGTTCCTCGTCACACCCACGTCTGGAGCCACGTATCAAGTGCTCTCAGTTCCTTGGAAGCGCTAGAGAGAGCGGTATATCCTCAGCGTTATTTTTTCAACGATTCGCTTTGCACGATCTCACGACGGCAAATCAACGAATCTAACAAAAGAACTGGCTCTTCAACTTGGCCCCTGTCTTTCGACAGCAGGACCAATCCCACATAGTTGAAGACACGTCTTGTTCCCCTGATCATGGTCGTCTCACACTGATCAACCCCACATGCATCGGTCGTCGCCTTATGACCCACAGTCCTTATGAAGAAACACCCCGACTTCTCCGCGCCTTCATACGCCGGAACCCGCAGACCTTGTCCCATCGCTTGTCGATATGAGGACTTTCCAGAACACCCCGAGTTTAGGAGGACCAAGAGTTGCGACTCTCCTCTTTCCGTCTTCGGACGAGACCCACCTCCGGCATGAGGATAAACTGCATCCCCGTCTCCACCTAGTAACCTGTGGACGACACCTGACCGAGCCCCTGAACGCCACCTCCCAGCAAGAGGTTAAACTGATTCCCCCGGTTCCTTTAATCAAAAGAACCGCTAATTCCCGCTGACACCCGCGGACGACACCCCTGTTCTTCTAACAAAAAGAACATCTCCGACAAGAGGCTAAACTGTAATCCCCCGTCCATGACCCCTATTGGATGACACACCTCGTTCTCTTAACAAAAGAACGAGTCCGCGCCCATTCCCCCGCTCAGCTGCTACCACAGCCTGAGCATTCCTCGACCATCGCCGATACCTCCCGAGCACGAGGCTAAAACTACTCAGGATACTCCTAGACAGGAGAGTATAAACTGTCCCTTCCGCTGTCGTTGCCGTGGCCACCATAGCGAGACCCGTCACCGCTTTCCTGTGACTCTCCGGCACGAGAATAAACTGCGTCTATCCTTAGAACCACAGGAAGGACACCGCCTCTCCATCCCTTGCCGTCTGCATCGGATCTGGATGAATCATAGCAGGAACCATCACCACTGCTATCCTGTCTACTGCCCCCACCGCAGTAGACATCGCCTAGTACCCCCGCCGCAGCAGAGAACCACCTCTTTGATCGGACGCCGCCCACCTCAGGGCAGCACCTAAAGAAGAAGCATCCCCTTTGCCCAAGTACCCCTCTCCATAGCAGGACATCGCCCTCCTGATCGCCGCCTACCTCCTGGATACGAGGCTAAACTATTCAAGACTCCTGAGCAAGAAACAAAAGGCTCAACCATAGTAGACCGGAGGAGGGAACGAAACAAAAGAACTCCCCTCCTTCCCATCTACTCCTGTTCTAGATCCCCAACGAACACCCTCCTCGATACGAGACTAAACTACCATGGAACGTCCCGCTCCTTCTGAGCTAAGGACCCGATCTTGGAAACACCCACGAGACCCAGAGACTCCCCGGTATGAGTATAAACTACCATGGACACTTCTGATGCCCCAAGAACCGGAAGTATGAGACTGGAACCACAGCGCCATCCCTTCTAACAAAAGAATGGCACTCCCTCCTCAGCATGAGTGGAAAACTGCCATGGAACTACCACCGATCCCCTAGATCGGAACTACCACCGATCCCCTAGATCGGAACTACCACCGATCCCCTAGATCGGAGGTACCAGCTTCCCCGACACATATCATTCCTCGGAACTAGGATGATATCCCACCAATGTCGACGATAAGACTCCCAGCATGAGTATAAACTGATCAAAGTTCGTTCTTGCAATTTAAACAAAAGAACCTACGACCTTCGAGCTGGAGGACCGCCGAAGATGACTCCTGCATGAGTATAAACTACTCTGTGATGTTTCGGATATACCAACTGGAACAACACCCCTTGTCCTTGAGCTGACAAGAGACTCCAGCACGAGTATAAACTGATCTTCGTTGTTCCCCGCTACAAACAAAGAGTCCAACGACCTCCGCCGCCCTCTGCCGCCGAGACACTCCAGCACGAGTATAAACTGACCACCGTCGTTCTAGTCAAACAAAAGAACTACGACTTTCATTGCCGGAGGACCGCCCATCAAAAGCGGATGACCGCTGAAGAAGACTCCCGCACAAGTATAAACTGATCCACGATTGTTTCAAGATAACCCAACAAAGAACATCGTCCTTCGTAGATGGATGACCGCCCTTCCCACAAGGAGACGGAGGACCACCGAAGAGGCTCCAGCATGAGCATAAACTGATTCTGGATGTTACCCACTGATCCCGGGCGACAACTGCAACTACAACAAAAACCCCTATGAACAAAAAGAACGTTCCCTGGAGGAACCTCCTCTCGTTCAAACAAAAGAACTACGACTCCGGCACGAGTACCAAAAACTGCACCCTTCCAACACCGACAGCCGGGACTCCATCACGAGTAATAAACTGAGTACACCCTCCTTCTATACCGACAGCCGGGACTCCACTACAAGTAATAAACTGGATTCCCCTACAATGACACCTGGGACCACCCCAAGTTTTTTTTCCATCCCTGCCGCCACACCCCCGATGGACTCTCAGTGTTCGGGGCGAACACCAAAATCCTCGCTTCCCGCTTGAATTTTGTTTCGGAGGTGAAATGTAGAGAGCCTAAGAGAACGAGCCTGTAACGAAGAAGGCAAGGAACAGGCGAGAGAACAGCTCGTGACGAAGTAGAACGAAGTCACGAGCAATTACGCAAAATATGCAAAAACCGACAGAAAGTGCCCAACACAAGCACTTCTAGGAGAATTAGACACCAAGCCCGCTGGAACGAAGTAGAAGCGCCCTGAACTGGCACCGAACAACGAGAAGGCATGCCAATTATGGCCTAACACAAGGAAGCTCAGCAAGCTTCCTCTATGTGAAGACGCGCCCGTCAAACATAGAAAAGTCTTTTTCCTTTTCTCCATCGAATCCCACCACAACGAAACCCCATCTCTCGTCACTTCCCACCAAAAATCACCTCTCTACTCGCCAAAACCTCCCCGTAAACAGACCCCGAGACAAACCACCTTCCCGTCTATTAGTCTTGAAGTTTTCAGCAGGTGCTTCAACCATAGATCGGAGGTAATGTTACGATTTGAATCAGCACCCGGACAATTCATTTTTCCTTCCTCCTTACGCGATCCTTTACCTTTCATTCGGAGGAGGAATGTCAACACCTTCCCACTCGGAGGAAGACTCCCCCTCGTTGAGTCATGCTACACTCACTTGTTGAGTCACGCTACACTCACTTGTTGAGTCACGCTACCCCTGTTGAGTCATCCTCAACCTTTCCTTACTTTACGGACCTTTCCCCTTGTCATCACATCTCCCGATGATGACTCGCATCTCCCGATCCCATCTAGATTACCCTGCATTGCCTTACGCAGCACGCGCAGCCCCACTGCCC
>JBBPLF010001134.1:0-11590 GCA_038089615.1 Aureoboletus auriporus
TCATTGTTGTCCTGCCTCACCCTTCCCTTGCCCTCTTCCCTCATCTTGGATGACGACAACAATGGCAACGTGATAGCTGCAATATTGTGCTTGTCATGTTGTCATCGCCACCTCTCCCTCTTGTCCAAGCACTGTACATACGAGTGTGTGTACACACACAGATATGTTGTTATGATTTTCCCTTATAACCCCTCTTTTCCTTACATCTATGGACTCATCGTTTCCCCTTGTGTCTTCACAGGACACCTATCTTCCTTTCCTCATTAACTTTCTTCACTCTCGCGCTTTACTTGTTGAGTCATGCTTTACTTGTTGAGTCACGCTTTGCCTTTAGTTACCTAACGGACTAAACCTCTCCTCGTCACCATTCTCCTTATATGGTGACTCATGATCCTTTATCCATTGATACATAGCTTCTACTGCACACATTGCCTTACGCAGTATGCAGTCACATAGCCCCTACTGCGCACACTGAACTGTGCAGTATTGAACATAGTATAAAGTAGCTACCAACCCTCGCATGTATTTCCCCAGCTAGTTCTATGCAATTCAGCGTTGTTACTTAGCACAACCACGAGCCCCAAGTGTGCGCATTGGGTAGTGAGACACTTCTTCTCTTTGCTTCGCCCACAACAAGTCTCCGAACTACTTCGAGTGTTCGCTGTGCTACGTTCCGATGCCCAGCGTTAACATATGCTGTCCATGTGCATATTCTCGCTTGCTCACAAGACATGCTGCCTTGCTTGCCACTTGCCCAGGCACTGTGCATACGAGCGTGTGTATACACAGACGCGCTGTCCATATGCATATTCGTGCTCTTTTTTTGTGTATTCACTCTTGCTCACACCAGCTTTCATGCTCGTCCTCATGCTGAGATGCACGTGAGCACTGGCATGTACTGGTAGTAATGGTACTACCCTACTCTACCACTGAAGCTGGGGCTCAGGCTGGACCAAGCCATGCTTGAGGGCTCAGGCTTCAGTTTTTTCCAAGCCCTCAAAAGCCGAGTCGTGACTGGCACTTTTGAGCCAAGCTGGGCCCCACCCATTACTAAATGCAGGTGCCTGTGCCCAGACGAGACATCTGTGCACAAGGTTGTACGACTCTTTTGGCATTACATCCATGGGCACTTGCAGTTACAGGTGGATCTCCACTCAGAACATTTGCTGGTGACACATCCCAGTGCACACAATGTTCTCCTCACGTTTCAGGCTCTGTGCACGGGCATGTCTGGTAAGCCACACTACCACAGTGGTAATGGGAAGCAAAGTCAAGGAGCTTCGGGATTGGGCATATTGCATGTGAAGTGAATGCGGAGCCAGCAGTCTCAGGCTGTTGAATACATGCCAATATTGTAGATTTGCTAGCACTGTAACACATTGACAAGCCATCATGCAAAATCTGTTGATGAATTGTGGTGGATTCTGAATCAGAGACTAGCCTGTCTAGTAATGAGAGTTGATAGCATACATCCAAAAAGAGAAAATACTGTGACTACCTAAAATCCCGCAGCTCTCCATAATGCAATAATCTGTAAGAACATGTCAGTGTTGATGCCATAAACAACCAGATAGTCCCCTCGCTCTTCAAAGTCTGGCATGACCATTGCTCCACAAATGATAGATCAACATGATATGAACCTAGAGGATGCCCATGGCCTTGCTCAAAGGTGCCAAAAGCCCAGGTCCTTGTCTTTTTGTCTCTGCTGACCAATTGGCATGTCGCATGGCTGGTGTTAAATTCGTTGATTTGCCGTTGTGAGATCATGCAAACGAATCTTGTGAACAAATAACGCTGAGGATATAACTGCTCTCTTAGCGCTTCTTAAACTGAGAGCACTTGATACGTGGCTCCAGACGTTGGTGTGACGAGAACCTCAAAGCATTGTCACACACAAGTGCTTCGGGAGACCAGATATTGCATAGGAA
Organism: Aureoboletus auriporus; assembly: GCA_038089615.1. Lineage (NCBI taxonomy): Eukaryota > Fungi > Basidiomycota > Agaricomycetes > Boletales > Boletaceae > Aureoboletus > Aureoboletus auriporus. The sequence goes on from JBBPLF010001134.1 coordinate 1,929, forward strand.
AGTACTAGAGGAGAGAAGTACATCCAAGTGCGTAGAACTGGCTGAGGAATGCCAGTGAAGAGGGTAGACTACTTATACTAGATAGGATGCTGCGTAAGGCAGAGGCGGGCAATGTGTGCTGCATAAAGCAGTGGTGGTCTAGATGTGCTGCATAGGGCGGTGGTGGTCTAGGTGTGTTCGAGGTAATGCATTAGAAGGTCATTGCTGAGAGGAAGGGAAGGGTCCTTGTGATTCCGAGTCGGAACGAGATAAGAAGAAAAGAGGTGACAAGTGTCAAATGTGGTTCCATGTGGTTTCAATCAAAGGTGAAGTAGTGAACGTGGTTCCAGTGAAGTCTATGATAGATGCAGGAATAAATGATTGTGATAGGTAGAGCCTTCCTTTAGGTCTCTACATTCTTCCTCCATAATGAAGGGGGAAGGTGAAGTGAAAAATGAATTGTCCAGGCACTAACTAAGATTGTAACAGCTGGATAAGGGCTAGTGGCAGGGCTTGGTTGGCTACCCAACATGTGAATAGTAGTATAAGCTGTGCAAAGAAGATCCCATTGTCTCCATGCACCATGACATAGTCATAGCGTGGCGCATTGTGGAAGGAAGGATTGCATCGTAAGTAATCTGTTCTGCAACATTCTTAAAATTTGTATGGTCCTGATATATATTTTTGAGAGGATGGTGCATACTCTTGTTTGGCTTCATGTTGTAGTTTCTTGTAACAACCTTGAGTAAGGTGTCATCAAACACATGATGATTAGTATGCATTTTAGGAAAGTTCCAATTTTTCCTGGCAGGTTGAGGTTCAAGTTGGGGGTTACTAGAATCTGGATCACTGTCAGAATATGGCATTGCCACATTGGTAGACAATCACAATTCTTACCTGAGTCCAAATCAGGGGCAGGGTCAGCAGAATCTGCAGCATCAGCATTGCTTGGTGGCGATTCAGATGTGACTGATTCAGAGCTATCTGAATCTATGTCAATAGCATGTTGTGTTGTCATTTTGATATATGTCTATATAAGATTCAGATGATTGCATATATACTTGCTAGTATTTGATAACTTACCACCATCTGGTTTGAGAATACTTTCAATGCACCATGACCAGTAGCAAGCGTGTCTTCAGTATGGACTTGAAATGCAGTATAGCAATCAAGATCTCTGAAGGCGCGTATGCACTTTAACAGCTGGTAAGCAACTGGATGTTGTTGCTGATTTATGAGAGAATGTGCAGTGTAGAATAAAAGCTAATAATTCATCATGAGATTATGTTTAAATTTAAGATCATCCGAATGAACTTGAAGGTAAATTAAAACATACTTTGGATATGTCTTCGTGCTTTGATTCATCAGTGAATGAAATGTCCATGACTTGTGAAAAGTGTTCAAGTGTTCGCCATCGAGGAAAAGAATGAAAACTAATAAGGCAATAATATCAGTAGTATTACATGGTGAATAACTGTTATACGAACTTATCATCAATAGTGGCCAATGCACCATGACCCATGTTGCTGATTATCAATCCAAATTGCTTCCACAAATGATCCCTCCACAATCCCTCATGCGCATGCAAGAGATCTCATGAAATAGCACCATGAACATCAGAGCCTGGCAACTTCCAAAATACATTCTAGATGATGAGGTTTGGATCCCACATATTCACATCTTATATTAGTAAAAGTATATGCATATCAACATCACGCAGTAAATGCATTTTCAAACACACTTCCTTTGCATTTGCTTTGCTCTCCATTCTTGCTGTTGTAATGACCTCTCTTGACTGAGAATTATTGCGGGACACATAAATGCCAGGCTATGCCAGCTGATCTTTTGGTACAAGGCAAACTGGGCATGGGAATTTACTTCTCAAGCTACAAATAAAAGCCATAATATGTTACGATCCAGGTTGGTGCCCGGAATATTCATTTTCTTTCATCATTCCCCTTCACTTCTTCGCTCAAACCTTCTGCCTTGTATTCGGAGGAAGAATGTAGACACCTAGGACAAGGGTCTACCCATCACATTCGCTTACACGCCTCACCCGCCTTATGAATGCCTGACACACATCCTGACGAACATCCTGACGAACACCTGACGCACTGGTCAAGTCACATCCTGACGAACACCTGACGAACACTAGTCAAGTCTCGCCTGACGAACACCTGACGAACACTTGTTGAGTCACGCTCACTCACTTGATGAGTCACACTGCCCCTGTTGAGTCACACTTAACCTTTCCTCACTTCACGGACATTTCCCTTCTCGTCATCATATCTCCCGATGATGACTTGCATCTCCCGATCCCATCTAGATTACCCTATATTGCCTTACGCAGCATGCATCACTGTGCAGCACACATCATCTCACGCAGCACGCATTGCTTTAGGCAGCACATACTGCGGCTACTGCCTTATGCAGCATCCCAGCCTAGTATAAGTAGTCTACCCTCTTCACTGGCATTTCCCCAGCCAGTTCTACGCACTTGGATGTACTTCTCTCCTCTAGTACTTTCCTATACAATGTCTGGTCTCCCGAAGTACTTGTGTGTGACAATGCTTTGAGGTTCCTCGTCACACCCAACATCTGGAGCCACGTATCAAGTGCTCTCAGTTCTCAAGAAGCGCTAGAGAGAGTGGTTATATCCTCAGCGTTATTTGTTCTACGATTTGCTTGCACGATCTCACGATGGCAAATCAACGAATCTAACATAATACACCTGCAAGACACTTGTGTTATGGAATATTAGAGAATGAAATGTTTATAGACGTACTGTTCCTCATAGTCACCAGATAAAATTAGGAGTACAGGGAAAAGGAGCCGCAATACATCATCTAAGCTTTTGAACCAAAATCCAGTTTTTGCATACTGGATCAATGACTCCAGGAATACTTGGAAGGATGAATGTGGGTTTCTTTTTGTCTTTTTGCACCTCCTTCACCTGTTGGAGTTAGTACCAATGGTCACTTGAATCAGATTCAGGCAAAACATAGATTTAGAAACATACAATAGAGAATGAAAGCGAGAGGTTTTCCTTGTGGATTGGGGAACTTGGACTTCAAACAGAACCTCTTAAGTTGGAGTTGAATACCAGTGAATTGAATAAGATGGACTTACTTGGGCATTCCAAAATGCGTCTGCTGTCCATGGTTCATCAATGAATCACACAAATCTGTTACCATCTGAATTATATTTGAAGAGGTGCTGTGCATTGAAGATGGCATGAGGTCCAATGTGTGGATGTCTCAACAGATTGATTGCCCAGTCCCACAAGGGGCGAGAGTAGATGTTGAATTGGTATACATCCTTATGATATGGGACCAATATGACTGTACATTCAAACTGGAATATATATATATAAGTTACTCGTTCACAACATATATAACCAGTCATGATAACCAGCTTACTGGCATGAACCAATGAGAAGCTCCACTCCACATCTCATTGACTTCTTTGTGATTTGTGAGCATGAATGACTCCTTCCTGCCCACAGCACAATGTACAAGAGTAATGAGCCAATTGGTCTCATCCTTGCTCAATGCAGCATGCAGTGCCAGCTCCACAAACTCAAAGTCCAAGCGAGAATGAAATGGGTGCCATGGTTGATGATCACGAATGGCGAAAGGCTGATGAGAAGCCTGATCTCACTTGTAGTCCAAAAACTGATGGACTTCTTCAACACAGCCACTATGAGGATGATATTCAACCTTGATATCATCATTCTCATTATCATGATGAGGTCCAGGAGCCTCTACATCTGAAGGAACATTACAATCACAATAAATTTATTATTTACTTACTTACCAGGTAAATTGACATCTGACAGAATATTGTGACTGGGCCAGGATACCATATCATTGAAATCACCATGCTCATCAGGAACTGTTACAAGGAATTGAGTGGAGAAGATGTACTATTGGATGGATCGCACATGGTTTTTCAGGCTGTGATGGGCCCACAAGATTAATATTCAACTTGGACTGATTCAGATCACTCCAATCAGTTCACATTGTTCTGCACAGACTTGAGAAAGGTGATCAATGAACATATAAGGAGTAATGTAACAGGCATTGACTACTCACCACACTTTTTAGCCTTTCGTAGCTCTTTTACAAGCTTCATGTCCTCCAGTTGCTCCCAAAAGGACTTCTTACATGCACGCTCATGAGTTACAAGCCCTTGGCAGCTGAATTCCTCATTGCATGTTGAGCAACGAGCTCTCTTCGACTTTGATTTGGAGGATATCCTTGGCATTTATGGCAGACAATGTACAAGAAATATGGACAGGGGGGATACGGACAATGATGGGTATGGAATGAGGGTATACATCCAGTAGCAGCACTTGGAATAAGATTGAAAGTCCACTGTCTTGCTTGCAATCAACAGTTGCAATCGCATGGCAATGGTGATTGTCATGTGCTTGCGACAGTTGCTAACATACATACTTCCACCAACCACAAGCCCTCAATCACCGACAAGCTTGCTGGCTTCTTGACTTGGCTGACTTTGACCTCAAAATAATTCACATCCCTGGCAAACTCCTTGCAGGTCCTGACACCCTTTCCTGCTGCCCAGACCTCATCCCTGGCTCCTTCTCTGAAAACGATAAAACTACCCTTCTCCCCCCTTCTCTCTTCATTAACCTCATCAACACCACACTCTCTGAGCACATCAAATCCTCCTTTACCTCTGACCCCTTGGTGACCCAAGCCCTCCAGTCTATGGATGGTGACATTCCTCTTACCTTCTGCTCCCGCCTCTCTGATTGGCAAACCACCAATGGTGTCCTTACTTACAAAGGACATGTCTATATCCCTGCTGACAACTCCCTTTGCCACTCTATTCTCACCCATTGCCATGACCATACATTCACAGGCCACCCTGGGTTTCTCAAAACCTGCCAGCTCATCTCCACTGAATTCTGGTGGCCAGGCCTTGCCCCCTATGTCTGCAAATATGTCGAGGGTTGTGCTGTCTGTCAACAGAATAAATCCAACACCCATCCTACCTGCCCGCTGCTCCTTCCCATCTGGTCCTCCATGTCCCATCCCTTCCAACAGATCTCTTGCAATCTGATCGTTGATCTCCCTCCTTCCACTGGCTTCAACTGTCTCTTGGTTGTGGTCAACCATGGGCTTATGAAGGGGGTGATTCTTTGCCCCACTAAGACAACCATCACTGCCAAAAGTGTCGCCACCCTCTTTTTCCACACAGTCTACAAACGATTTGGCTTATACAACAAAATCATCTCCAATCGTGGTCCCCAATTCACCTCCTCCTTCACAAAGGAACTTGGGAAAGTCCTTGATTACAACCTTTCCTTATCCACTGCCTATCACCCACAAACTGACAGAGAAACAGAATGAGTGAACCAAGAAGTTGCAACATACCTCCGCATCTTCTATGAAAATAATCCCACCTCATGGTTCAACTCTATTTTCCACACCGAATTTGCCCACAATCACTGCCCTCATTCCATCACTCAACAATCCCCGTTCTATCTCATGATGGGATATGAACCCCATGCTCTCCCCACTGTCCTTCCTGAAACTACTCTCCCTGCTATCAAAGAACAAATAAAATCCCTCACTGTTGCTCGTAACAAAGCTTTTGCTGCCCATGAACTAGCCCGACAAGTCATGGCTTCCTGAACCAGGAAAATGTTCTTCCCTTTCCAAAAAGGAGATAAAGTTTGGTTAGAAGCATGAAACCTGAAACAATCTATGGCCAACCCAAAGTTCGCATCAAAGCGAGAAGGACCCTTTACCATTGTTAAGGTCCTATCTCTGATCACTTACCAACTCCGACTACCCCAAACATGGAAAATCCACCCTGTATTCCACACCTCTCTCTTATTGCCCTATCGTGAAAACAACATACATGGTCTGAACTTCCCTGCACCACCACCTGACCTTATCACTGGCAAAGAAGAATATGAAATTGAGAAAATTCTACATCACAGAGGAACCCCATCCCATCGGTTCTTTCTGATCCAATAAAAAGGATATATAGCCAAAGATGACTCATGGGTCCTTGAGTGCAATTTGAAACATGCAAAGTCTGCTCTTCTTGACTATAAAAACTGTCACCCTTCCAGAAAAATGCTTCATAAATGAAACTTCGAATTCCAATCCGGTCTCTCCTTCTAAAAATTCTTCTTCCTTTACCGCAATGACCTTCCTTCGTCCCACCCTCTTAAACACCAATACTTCTGCAACAGAAAATATAACAATTGTCCCTGGCACTACGAATTGTGATCCATCACCAAAAACCCACCAACTACCACCATGCCCATTATTTACTCTAGTCACTCCACTGCTACTCCTACCCTTTCTGTTTCCATTTCCTCCATTATGATATCTTTATCCGATAGACTTTCTTCTCATCCTTCCTTCTCCGCACCCTCTGAATCCTGGAACACCAAATCTTGGGGCCTAAATACTGAAATCATCCTTTCCGTGCCTCTCCATGACCCCGTCCAATCTGTCAACCTTCCCTTTCTGCCTTCCATACCCAGGAAGCCCCCACTGCTGTGGCCCTAGATCTTATGGCCAGACAAATCCTCAACCCCTGGATGACCATCTACTTTGGAAGTTACTTCAACATGGAGTCTCCCTTGTGGAACCTCCACCGCACCTTCCTGCAAAACCAACATCTTGGAAATTTACTCTCCTTAGCATCGTCCAATGAGAGTATTGCCTCTTACACTGGTATCCTTCAACAGATACACTCCCAGACCGAGGAACTCTCAGCCCTCTATCAGTTACAAATGCCTCTTGCCATCTCAGAAATTGATCATTATCACCGGGAATTGGGCAAAGCCCAACCACAAAATGAACAATGTACTGGCACTCTTGTCCCCATCTTTCCCCCTCCCTCTCTGATCCCTTCTATCTTGTCTACATCCTCCACTGAAGTCATCATTGCAGAGCAATGTCCATGAGCCGAACAGATGGCAATTGCCATTGCACAACGGTTGTTACCCCCAGGATTTACCTCCTTTGCCACATGGAGGGAAGCCAAAGGACATCGACCACCTTCCAATCCTACTGACCGATGTTTTCATTGCCAACAAGAAAGCCATTTTATGGCTAACTGTCCAGACTATCGTTGCCATCATTGCCATATCATCCAACCTGGACATGTTGCCTCGCGTTGTCCCTGGCATCGTCACTCCCCCTCTACCACCACCTTATCCTCCATAGCAACTACCTCCTCAGCCGATCCAATTCCCATTCCCCCTCCACACTTCTATGTCCCTCGAATGATCTCTGTGAATGCCTCAATGCCACACCAACATCATTCCACTTGAAGGTGTACCTAACGACATTCGGACTGCCCCTTTGTCCAACCTCGTCACTGCTCCAGATCTCCTTCCCCTTCTACCTCCTATGTTGACAAAGATCATGGAGATGATGTTTGAGATGACACAGCTATAGCAAACATCACCAGTTCACCGGGTGCAGACTACAATTTTTAATTCCTCTCTTTTGATATTCTCTTCAACACTTTGAATGTACTTGGGGGGTAATGTTACAATTCACCCCTATTCATTTTCCCTTTTGTCATCTTGCTTACTTTCCTAGGCGTTCCCATTGGATGCCCTGTCATCATGATTGCCTTCGTGTATGTTCCTATCAGACACATGTCTCGCTGTACAGCCCGCTTGACATCATTATTTTCTTTTTCGTTTCACTTGCTGTGTATTACTAAACATTCTTTGGAATTCCTTCACATTCTATTGCTTAGTAATTCCCTTTTCCTTTCCCTATATAAACCCCATGATACCAATGATGTACCTCATGCTTGACCTACCTGGAATAACATCATACCTTGCATCATCTCTGATCCCTTGGATCCTTTGTCTCTCTTGTAGTCCTTGTCCTACTCTGAGTGGATGCTCCCTTGAAACCTTTGAAATCACCAACAATTGTCTTATCGTTGGAAGACCCCCTTGAACCTTTGAACCATCTACGACAAACACTCATCCTAGACAGAACCTTTGAACTGACCAGGTCTACGATTGCCTCTACCTGAGACGAGCATAACATAAGGCAGCAAGAGTGATGAGATCTGACCTAGTTTGTTGAATTCATGTAGAACTCCAGACCTATGTAATTGGGCATGATACTCATAGAACTTGCTTTGGCCAAGGTTTTTGGTGAACATGTTAGCAGGGTTTTCAGTTCCAGGGATGAATAGCAGTTTGACCTATTTCTACATCATCACTGCATCGTGTACAAAGTGATAACAGATGGGGATTGTTACAATTTTCTTCTATGACCTGTCTTTTCCTTATGTTTACAGACTAATCGTCTCTCCCCATGTCTTTGCTAAACACTTATTGTCACTTCCTTTCTGATAGCTTCACTTTCTACTGGAACCACTCAAAACCATGTTTATTACTTCTCCCTCTACTAGAACCACCTGGATTCATATCCAATACTTTCACCTTCAATCAGAACCACATGGAACCACATGGAACCCTGCAGAACCCCATTTTGTAACTACCTTTGTTGTTATCTTCAATTCCTTTCTGATTGGAACCACAACAGACTACATTTCTCTTCTCAATATTGCCTTCTTGATGCAATGCCTTGTATCCCCTAACTACCATCTCATAGCCATCCTGCTGCACCCCCTACCTTACACAGTACACAGTAATACTGCTGTTACTGTGCTTACAGGATTGCATAGCACTAAGTGAAACAACCAACACCTTACTATCGGTATCAGATGTTGTACTAGGCCAATTAGAGTGGGTCAAGTAGCAATTGAAGTTGTTGGGAAAACTCCAAGAGGACAAGACTAGTGTCTGTTATGATTTTCCCCTACAACCCGTCTTTTCCCTATGTTTATGGACTCATTGTTTTCCCTCGTGTCTTCACCAGACACTCGTCTTTCTTCCCCCATTAGCCTTTCTGGTTCTGAACTGGAATCCTTCAGAACCACACCTATAGATCTTCACCTTCGACCAGAACCACAGGGATTTCTTCAGAACCCTTCAGAACCACATTTATACTTTGTTCCTTTGTCTAAAACTCTTCACCTTTGGCTGGAACCACAAGGATTTCTTTGGAACCCTTTGGAACCACATTCTCTTACATAATGGACCAATTCCTCCTTGTCATCACTCTCCTTATGTGGTGACTCGTGACCCCTTACTCATTCACATAGCCATGATACTGTGCACTGCGCCTTACGCAGTATGCAATACGCAGCAACATAGCCCTTGCTGCACACATAGGATTGCGCAGTATCACAACTCATATAAGTAGCTACTTGACTCAACCTGTATTCCCCAGCTAGTTCTATGCAATCCAGCATTGTTACTTAGCACATCCATGAGCCCCAAGTGTGCACATTGGGTAGTGAGACACTTCTTCTCTTTGCTTTGCCCACAACAAGTTACTTCAAGTGTTCGCTGTGCTACGTTCTGACGCCCAGCATTAGCAGTGTCCTCTGGCGGTGCTTTGGCCATTATATACTACTCAGGAATTTACATGTATGTACATACTGTTAGATTCGTTGATTTGCTGTCGTGAGATCATGCAAAGCGAATCGTGAAACAAATAACGCTGAGGATATACCGCTCTCTCTAGCGCTTCCAAGGAACTGAGAGCACTTGATACGTGGCTCCGGACGTGGGTGTGACGAGGAACCTCAAAGCA
>JBBPLF010001135.1:0-11575 GCA_038089615.1 Aureoboletus auriporus
TCGAGACCCACGACTATCACGCGACGCTTTAATAGAGGCAACCCCTCTAGGCGCAGTGCTAGATCCGAAAGTTCACTTCTACTACGAAGGTCCTTAAGGACAAACTTACGCCTCAAAAGAAGAAAGCCGTGAGTACGCGCAATGCAAGCAAAGTCTCTCATACCAAGAGCACGCGTGACAGTCGCAGCCTGTCTGGTATAACGTTACCAGTTAACGTTGTTACACGGTCGTCCGCCGTATTAAATTAGGATAATGTTGCTGAGCCCATAGCGCACCAGGGCCACTGTCTGCATAGATCCCGGACAATAAACGGATCATTGCTTGTATACTGCGAGAGCATATACTGTAATACCTACGTACAGGTAGCTTTGCGTAAGCGGGGCTAGATCTGGTGGCTATTGACCAGACTACCCAACAAAGAAGACACAAGTTAGGAAGCCTGCCAATACGAGGAAAAAAATTTATGAGCATCAAGATCGTTACATTCGACGGTCCCTACTTCGAGAACCTTCTGGCTTACTGGGCCGAATCCTCCATCCCCGACTCCTTCTTTGACAGCGAATACGTCAAAGTTCACGACCTCTTTTGGGACTCTGAGCCTACTACATCCTACACCGCAGTAGCTGAGTTCAAACAAGTACTCCCCGCTCCCATCCCCCACTGGTCTGAGATCGACTTAGACCTTCTCTATCCACGCCCCCAACTGTCGTTCCACCAGCGACAAGGAACCCCACTCTCAGACGATCTGAGCGAAGAAGAAAGGTTCCTACATGACTCCCCACCACACTCTCCCACGCACGCCCCCGTCCACGTTCCCGACATGAACGTAGATCCTCCTATCCAAGAAATGGCGGCCATGATGGCCAACATGAACCAAATGCTGGTGGCCCTACAGGCCCAACTAGCACAAGCAAACGAAAGGGCAAACGACGCTCTTAGAAGGGCTGAATCGGCCGAAACCCAAGCTACAGCGGCAGCAAGAACCGCAGTCCTGGCCGAACTCAATCGGTCAAACGCTCAAAACACGGAGTTTAAGATCTCCAAAAAAGTCGAAGTGGTCCCTGACCCGGGCCGATATTCTGGGGTCCCCATGGAATTTGAAACGTGGTGGATCAAAATGAAAACCTACCTGGGGTTGAACCAGGAAACATTTACAAAGGACTCAGAAAGAATCATCGCCGTCCTAATAAGAATAGGTCCCAAGGAAGGCGACAAGAATGGTGCTGGAGCTTGGGCTCGCATCAAATTGCAAAGGTTGTCAAACGGTCTTTGGGGCCCCGCCAACTATGACACTTTCAAAATTGAGGTTGAAAGTAGATTTCGGTCCTCCCTCGACAAGGACATGGCAATGCGCCTCCTGGAGAAGCACGTACAAGGAAACACGGAGCGGATCCACCGCTACCTCACCGATTGGGAACAGCTCTATCTTAGGGCTGAACCCTCTTACTCAGAAGCCTGCCGACTTCTAGAAAAGAACGTGCACAAGGACATAATGCGCATAATCTTTGAACAAGGAAAGAGGAAGGATGAACCGGACGAATACCTAACGATCATCAAAGAAGTTGGCACAATGTTGGAGCAGTACGAGCTCTGATTTGAGACAAAAAGGGAACCCTACATTCCAAAGGCATCTGGCTCTGGTAGCCGCACTTACAGAGGCCGTGGGGAACCCATGGACATAGGAGCAGTCACACGAGGCTGTTTTAATTGTGGCAAAGAAGGCCACCAAGCAAAACATGTCATTCCCCTAAAAAGGAATGTTCAAAGTGCCACTTCTTAGGAGGTGGTCACGCAAGGAGATGCCCGGACTTTAAACAAGTCCGCGCAGTGGAGACTTCTGAGAAGACTCCCAAAAAGGACTCCAAAGAGCTTGGTCTTCCGGACCACAATTCCGATGAGTACGCTCAAATGAGGGCGTACTTCCGCGATGAGTACGATGTGGAGATGAAGAGCCAGGGAAAAGAATACAGCGCATAAACCTACCGGGTGTTTGTGTGCCGAAGGACCCTAAAAAGGACTCTACGTATAATAAGTACAATTATTTACAATGTATTGGAGTGTCGCCTGAGGATGACTCCCTAACTAGGACAATACCAGTAGTACGTCTACCTACAAAGACCGATGGGATGGCTCAAGAAGTAGCATGCTGCACAGAAAATGCAAGCTTGATTTCCCATAAAGAAAAAGAAAAAAATATTACGTTATCTATTTCAGAACAAACCCCGGAACGGATCTTAGTAAGGTCCATGAAACCAAAAAGAGAAGTCTTGGTGGAGATAGAAGTTTTCCACCCAACGACCAAAGATAAGCGGCATACTGCCGAAGCACTACTCGATAGTGGTGCTAACGGCATCTTTGTCGACAAGGAATGGGCTAGTAAAAGGAAACTACCCATGAAACCTCTCACACGACCGATCCCCGTGTTCAACGTAGATGGATCAAAAAACCAAGGAGGCAATATTACGCACGCTGTCGAACTCATTGTCCAGTACCAGGGGCATTGTGAGAAAGTTGTGGCAGAAGTCACATCGCTGGGAAAAAACTCGATCATTCTCGGCTATAAATGGCTAGAAACCCACAACCCGGAGATAGACTGGCCCTCCGGCAAGGTCACACTCTCACGTTGTCCACCCGCGTGTCATTTCCTAGCAGAAAGAGGTGCTTTCTTGCGCTCCCTCGATGAGCAAGAGCAAGGCATTGCCCATGGAGCTTATGACACCATCAAGTCCTTAGAAAAGAAAAAGGACGATGACAATCCAGCAGCGTTAGTGCCAAAACAGTTTCATAAATATTTAGACTGTTTCTCAAAAAAGGAATCAGAACGTCTCCCCATTAGGAAACCATGGGATCACGCCATCGACATGAAGGAAGGATTTGTCCCCAAAAAGGGCAAACTATACAATATAACGCCCGTAGAAGTAGACGAAGTCAACAGTTTCATCAAAGACCAATTACGAAAGGGATATATCCAACCTTCTAAGTCCCCCCAAGCGGCGCCCGTGTTCTTCATTCCCAAAAAGGATGGAAAGAAGCGCATGGTCCAAGACTACCGATACCTAAATGAGTGGACTATTAAGAATAGCTACCCGCTACCGCTCATTTCTCAGCTAGTGGACAAGCTGAAGGGTGCTAAGATGTTCACCAAGATGGACCTCCGATGGGGGTACAATAATATACGCATCAAGGAAGGCGACGAATGGAAGGCCGCATTCGTTACACCAAAAGGAGTTTTTGAGCCTCTCGTAATGTACTTCGGGCAGTGCAATTCCCCAAGTACTTTCCAACAAATGATGAATGAAATATTTGCCGATATGGACAATGTGGTCATTATCTACATTGATGACCTTATGGTTTTTACCAAATCAGACAATATCGAAGAACATGACCAAATCGTCTTAGAAGTCCTACGGAGATTAAAAGAAAACGATCTCTTCATCAAGCCTGAGAAATGTACATTCCACGCCAAAGAAGTGGAATTCTTAGGCATGTTGGTAAACGAATACGGCATAAAAATGGAAGCCGGCAAGGTGGAGGCTGTGAAAGGATGGCCAACACCCAGAAACGTAAAAGGAGTGAGAAGTTTCCTGGGACTAGCAAACTTCTATCGAAGATTTATTAAAGACTTTTCGGCGATCGCACAACCACTACACGATCTAACGAAAAAGGAACAAGTGTGGCAGTGGGAAGAAGCAGAGCAGGGCGCCTTCGACGCGCTCAAGGAAGCTTTCACCACCGCCCCGGTTCTAGCCTATCCAGACATAGACCAACAATTCCAGATGGAAATGGACGCCTCGGACTTCGCCACAGGAGGTGTCCTCTCGATAGAAAAAGAAGGACGCTGGCATCCTGTGGGATTTTTCTCACACGCAATGGATAGCACGCAAAGGAACTATCCCATAGCCGACAAGGAAATGTTGGCAATCATACAAGGACTTGAAGTCTGGCGACACTATCTCGAAGGAGCTCGCCACCAATTTGAGATTTGGACTGATCATGCAAATCTCCAGTACTTCATGAAATCGCAGGATCTCACGCGCCGACAAGCACGTTGGCAACAATATTTGACAAGGTTCAATTTCCGTCTGGTCAACAAACCAGGTACCGCAATGGGAAAAGCCGACGCTCTCTCTAGACGAGAAGATCACATGATCGGCATCGAAAATGACAACAAAGTGGTGACCCTGCTAAAACCAGAATGGATACAAGGTTTAATCTCGGACCCAGGAATGGTCCTTGAGAAAAAGGTCAAAGAAGCGGTAGCTTTACTAAAAGAGAGTGAACTACCAAAGGAGTTGTAGTAGACGAAGAAGGCGTCCTTCGCATCAAGGACAAAATCTTCGTTCCCAATGTAGGACGTTTACGGCAAGACATCCTGGAATTCTTCCATGATTCCGTATTCGCAGGACACGGAGGTACGGACCGCACATGGGCCCTTATCTCCAGATCCTATATCTGGGAAAACCTCCGCGATCACATCAAGGAGTACGTAAAAAGATGCGAGGCTTGCGCTCAAGCCAAAGGTTCCGCTCAACACCCAAGCGGAAAATTAATTCCTCTCCCCATTCCCACGAAGCCATGGACGGACATCTCCGTGGATTTCATCACCGATCTTCCCCCCTCCAATGGCTTCGACACGGTCTTAGTCATAATTGATAAATTAAGCAAAGAAGCCGAATTCGTTCCCACGGTCAAGTCCATGACAGCCTTGGGAACCGCTAAGCTATATAGGGACAATGTGTGGAAACATCACGGACTCCCGTCATCTGTCGTTTCGGACCGCGGACCACAATTCGCCGCACAATTTACGAAAGAGCTGAGCTCCATGCTTTCGATCGAACTCCATATGTCAACGGCGTTCCATCCCCAAACGGACGGACAAACCGAGCGGTTGAACCGCGAATTACAATTGTTCTTACAATTGTTCTTACATATCTTTACCCATGAAAAACAAGATGAATGGGCCGATTGGCTAGCCATCGCCCAGTTTAGCTACAACAACCACGTTCATTCCGCCACAGGCACCTCTCCGTTTTCGTTGACGAAAACATATGCACCACACATGGGCATCGAGCCCAAAACATCCTCTTCCCCCACAGCAACGGACTTTGCCACTAAACTTCAAACAATGCTTGACAACCTAAAGAAGGCCCAAGCTGAGATGAAAAAACACGCGGACGAGCTACGCTCCGACGCACCCTCCTTCACAGTCGGACAACGTGTCTGGCTATCTATGACCAATCTCCGCCTTCCCAGGCAGTCTAAGAAACTGACGGAACGCTGGATTGGACCCTATTTAATTACGGCTACGGCAGGACTGAACGCCTATACACTCGCTTTACCAAAGACGATGCACATTCATCCAACGGTGAACGTTAGCCGCATCAAACCTTATTTAGAAAAATTCCCTTCCCAATCTTCGGCAACCCCAGGGCCGGTCGACGTAACCGACGAGGGACACGAAGAATACGAAGTTGACTACATCGTTGACTCTCGTCTCCGGCGCGGGCGCATCAAATTTCTCATCCATTGGAAGGGCGAAAACAAAGAAGATCGCACTTGGGAACCAGCGTCCCACCTTAAAAACGCAAAGGCGTCTATTTCGGACTTTTACAAGTCACACCCCTCCGCCCCGCGCAGGCTCAACATGACGCACACACTCTTTGACGGTTTATTTAAACCTTTCGAAAATCTGACAATGGTCGACCAACCACCTTTCTCTCGCCTGGAAGTCGAGGACTAGAAGGGGGGTAATGTTGTCAATTTTACGCTTATCTAATCTCTTTGATCTTATCTTATCTTATCAGATCAGATCATCTTTAATCTTTCATCTTTGGACTTAGCATCTTTCAAGTCACGGATCACTTTGATTCTCATGGTCACGTGACATTCTTTGGTAATCATTCCAGAACATTCTATGACATCATACCTTATGGCAGACATGTATAACCACACGCGCACGGACCATAGCACAGCATGTAGTTTAGTATATAAGCAATACATTCTCAACGAAGAACTCCAGTCAAGTTCTCGTTGAGCTTTCCCCTCAATCTCTCTTGTCTCTCAGTCAGTATCAACTGTGTGCACCTGTGTCCAGTATTGGATTAGGGTCGACAACAGCAGGAAACCCGGACACATGAGCAGGGAATGCCCCAACTTCACCAGGAAAGAACCCACCATCAAGATGACCACTAAGGAGGACAAAATCCCTAACCTCATGGACATTGACGACAAAGAAGAAACTGTCTGAAGAGTAGCTTTCACTCCTTCGGATTTTTAATGAGGGGGACTCAATTGACACAAGTCTCCCCTACCCTTAGATGCGATGCTGTACATGTACAATCTTTGACCAAATCTATGCAAATCCCTGTCCAGATTGTCATCCCATTGCATACTCTGCAAACCGTCGAAACCCACACCCTAGTTGATAGCAGAGCTGACATCTCCTGTATTGACCAACAATTCATGCAAAAACACAGATTACCCACCACCAAACTTGCGAAACCCATCCATGTACAAAATGCCAATTCCTCTTTCAACAACAACGGAGAGATTCGGTACACCTGTGATCTTTTCCTTGTCATCGAAGGGATCACCCAATGAACCACCTTTCACGTCATGTCCTGTGGACATGATAACATCATACTTGGACTTTCCTGGCTCAAAAAGACCAATCCAATGGTCGATTGGGCAAAATGAACCCTTTCCCTCAATGAATCCCTCAATGAATCCAAAGATCTCTTCCATTCCCACATGGAAGACACCAAATGACACGACACCTTTTAGAAAAAGGCATCTTTCCTCCCACCAAAACATGTCCATGTTAATACTGCCACAGAAGATCATCTCTTCTCATACTTAAATCAGGAAACTGAATCCCAGTATATCTATATCCGATGAGCCCTCGACAACAGAGTTCTTCATCACATTATTCAGTGCAAATCCCGCTTCATTCCCTAAGGATTACCAGTCATCGCCAAACTCACCACCACCACTGAACTTGCCATGACTGCTGAAAAGAACAAACCAAAGGCCATTCTTCTCCCCAAATACCAAAACTTTGCTTCCGTCTTCTCTAAGGAAGCCACTGACCACATACCCCCCTCTCATCCCTATGACCATGAAATCAACACAAAAGAAACCTTCGTTCCAAAGATTGGGAAAGTCTACCCACTTTCCCCTGAGGAATGAAAGGCAACTGAATCTTTCCTTGATGAACACCTCGCATCTGGGAAAATCCACCCATCCAACTCCCCCCAAGCTTCTCCCTTCTTTTTCGTTAAAAAGAAGGATGGAGGCCTTCGCCCCTGTCAAGACTATCAATATCTCAACAAACACACTATTCGCGATGCATACCCCCTTCCGCTCATCTCTGACCTTGTTGATAAACTCCAAGGAGCTAAAGTCTTTACCAAGTTTGATGTCCAATGGGGATATAACAACATCTGCATCAAAGACAGACATCAATGGAAAGCTGCCTTTGTCACCCACAAAGGACTTTTCGAACCCATGGTCATGTTCTTCAGCCTCAACAACTCCCCTGCCACTTTCCAACAATTCATGAACGACTCCTTCAGAGACATGATCTCTGAGGGATGGCTCGTCATCTACATGGACGACCTCCTCATCTTCTCCCCCAACAATGACACACACACAGAATGAACCCAACATGTTCTTCAACTCATGAAGGAACTTGACCTCCACTTAAAACTTGAGAAATGTACCTTCGCTGCCTCCAAAGTCGAATACCTCGGAATGATTGTCAAACCTGGACAACTCGCTATGGACCCCGTTAAACTTGACGGAATTGCCAAGTGGCCTACACCTACCAAAGTTAAGGAAGTTCACTCCTTCCTAGGGTTTGCCAACTTCTATTGATGATTCATCCCAGACTACTTCACCATCACATGTCCTCTTATCGACCTTACCAAGAAAGACCTTGCCTGGAACTGGACCCCCTCATGTCAACAAAGTTTTGATGACCTTAAAGAACTCTTCCTGTCAAAACCTGTCCTTCATCTACCTGACCTTTCTGCCTCTTTCGCCATTGTCACCGATGCCTCCAAATTCACTTCTGGTGCCATTCTCCTTCAAACTGATTCCAATGGCGACTGGCACCCATGCTCCTACCTGTCACAATCATTCTTCCCAGTCGAATGTAACTACAATATTTATGACCACGAACTCCTCGCCATCATTTGTGCCCTGAAATCCTGGTGACACTACCTCCATGGCTCACCTTTCCCAGTTCAGGTCTTCACCAACCACAAAAACCTGACATATTTCTGCAAATCACAAGCCCTTAACCATCAACAAGCTTGCAGGCTTTTTGATCTTGCCAACTTTGACCTTAAGATGATCCATGTCCCTGGAAAACTCCTTGCTGGCCCTGATGCCCTCTCTCATCATCCCGACCTCCTCCCTGACTCATTCTCTGAAACCGATGACACGACCCTCCTTTCTCCTTCTCTCTTCATCAACCTCATTGATACTTCACTTTCTGATCATATCAAATCTGCTTCCACCTTTGACCCCCTCATTCTCCAAGCCCTCCAATCCATGGCAGGTGACATTCCTCCTGCCTTCCACTCTCACCTTTCTGACTGGCAATCCCTCAATGGCATCCTCACTTACAAAGGTCATGTCTATGTTCCCCCTGACGACTTCCTTCATCATTCTGTCCTCACTTGCTGCCATGACCATGACTCTGCTGGCCACCTTGGTTTTCTCAAAACCCACCAACTCATTTCCACCGAATTTTGGTGGCCTAGCCTTGCTTCCTTCATTTGCAAATATGTTGAGGGTTGTGCCACCTGTCAACAGAACAAGGCTAACACACATCCCACTTGTCCCCCTCTCCTCCCGATTCCATCCTCTGCATCTCGCCCTTTCCAACAGCTCTTCTGTGACCTAATTGTGGACCTCCCTCTCTCTGCTGGCTTTAACTGTCTCTTGGTCATGGTCAACCATGGGCTTACTAAGGGGGTGATTCTTTGCCCCACAAAGACAACCATCACCGCTGAAGGAATCGCCACCTTTTTTTTCCACAAGGTCTACAAACAATTCAGCTTATATGACAAAATCATCTCTGATTGTGGTCCCCAATTTGCCTCATCCTTTGCAAGAGAACTCAGAAAACTCCTTGGCTATAACCTGTCCCTGTCCACTGCTTATCATCTGCAATCTGATGGAGAAACCGAACAGGTAAACCAAGAGATCGAAATGTATCTCTGCATCTTCTCCGGAAATAACCCTACCTCATGGTCCGACTCCATCTCCTACACCGAATTCACCCACAATCACCGCCCTCATTCTGTCACCAACCAATCCCCATTCTATCTCATGATGGGATATGAACCCCATGCCCTACCCACCGTCCTCCCAGAAACCACTCTTCCTGCCATCAAAGAATGACTGAAAACCCTCACTGCCACTTGCAATGAAGCCCTCGCTGCCCATGAACTAGCAAGACAAGTCATGGCCTCCTGAACTAGGAAAACATTCTCCCCTTTCCAAAAAGGAGATAAGGTTTGGCTAGAAGTACAGAACCTCAAGCAATCTATTGCCAACCCGAAGTTCACACTGAAATGAGAAGGACCCTTTACCATTGTCAAGGTCCTATCCCCAATCACATACCAACTCCACTTACCCCAAACTTGGAAAATCCATCCCATGTTTCATGCTTCTCTCTTATTACCCTATCACGAAAACAATGTACATGGCCCGAACTTCCCTGCACCACCACTTGACCTTATTGCTGAAGAAGAAGAATATGAAATCGAGAAGATTCTACGCCACAGAGGAACCCCATCCCATCAGTCCTTCCTGATCTGATGGAAAGGATATACAGCCGAAGATGACTCATGGGTCCCTGAGTGTGACTTGAAACATGCAAAGTCTGCTCTCCTTGACTATAAAAACCATCACCCTTCCACCTTTCTGAAGAATGCTTCGTAAACAAAACTTCGAATTCCAACCTGGACTCCCCTTCTACAAGTTCTTCTTCCTATTTCGCAATGACCTCCCACCATCTCATCCCCTCGAACATCAATACTTCTGTAACAAAACATATGACAACTGCCCGTGGCACTACGAATTGTGATTCACTATGCCTATCATCTATGCTCACCAGCCTTCTACCCCAGTTCCTTCTGTTTCCATCTCTTCCATTACTATATCTTTGTCCAACAGACTTTCTTCTCGTTCTTCTTCACCTGCACCCCTTGAACCTTGGAGTACCAACTCCTAGGGCCCCACCACCGAAGATACCCCTCCCACACCCATTGATGAGCCTGTCCAATCCGTCAATCTTCCCCTCTCCGCCTTCTGCACTCAGAAAGTTCCCACCGCTGCTGTTCTTGACTTAATGGCTAGACAAATCACCAACCCCCAAATGACCATTTACTTCAGAAGTCATTTCAACATGGAATCCCCACTGTGGAACCTCCATCGAGCCTTCTTACAAAACCAATGTCTTGCAAACCTACTCTCCTTAGCATTGTCTAACAAGAGCATCGCCTCTCGCATCGGAATCCTTCAACAGATCCAAATTCAAACCGAAGAAAACCTCCTCTCAACCCTGCACCAACTACAAATGCCCCTCACCATCTCTGAGATCGATCACTACCACCGTCAATTAGGAGAGGTACAAGCTCGATGAGAACAACGAACCAGTACACCTATTCCCATCTTCCCTCCTCCCTCTCCAGTCCCATCCACACCCTCTGCATCATCCGCCGAATTCTCTATTGAGGAACAACAAGCTGAACAGATGGCCATCGCTGTTGCTCACCAACTCCTCCCACCTGGTTTCCAGACATTTGCTGCCTGGCAAGAGGCAGAAGGCCGAAGACCTTCTTTCAACCCTATTGCCCACTGTTTTCACTGTCAACATGAGGGCCATTTCATAGCTAACTGCCCTGATTATCATTGCCACCATTGTCAAATCATCCAACCAGGACATGTCGCTTCATGCTGTCCCTGGCGTCATCGCTCCCCACAGCACTCTCTCTCTTCCACCAGTACTTCCTCTACCAACCCTATTCCTGTTCCCCCTCCACATTTCTATGTCCCTCATATGATTTCTGCAAACTCTTCTGCCCCTCGCCGCCATCATTGTACCTGGAGATGTAGCAGATGGTATTTGGACTGCCTTCTTGTCCAATCCCATCACCATTCACGATCCCCTTCCATTGAGGACTTCTCCTATGCTGACGAAGATCATGGTGATGATGTGTAGGACAACACTGCTATCGCCAATATTACTGGTTCACCAGGTGCGAACTATGATTTTTGATTCCTCTTCTTATTTTGTTCTCTTCGAAGCTTCAAACGTACTCCAGGGGTAATGTTATGATTCACCCCTATCATTTTCTCCTCTTGTCATCTTGATTACCTTCTTATGCATTCCTATCAGACATGTGTCTTGCTGTACAGCCCACTTGACATCATCGTTTCTCCTTCTGTCTCACTTGCTGTGTATTACTAAACATTCTTAGGAATTCCTTCGCATTCTATTGCTTAGTAATTCCCTCTTTCCCTTCCCTATATAAACCTTACGATACCAACGATGTACCTC
>JBBPLF010001136.1:0-11573 GCA_038089615.1 Aureoboletus auriporus
CAATACCTGTTCCAGATTAAAGAGATTCTTGAACAAACCGGTCCTATCAACATTTTCAAATTCATCGTCAATCCAAACGACTTTGCGCAGTCTGTGGAAAATCTCTTCTATCTTTCGTTTGTCATCCGTGATGGAGAATGTGCGTTCGAGATCAGCGATGACGGCGAACCTATCGTCAGTACGTGCGGACCGTCTGTCTCGCCTGATTCGTGTTTTGAGAGTATTCTTAGTGCGCTGCGAACAGCCGACTATGGATGAAAGGGCTGCAGGTGTCCACGCGCGGCAGATTATCATGGAATTCGATATGGCTACATGGGAGGTAGGGTCCTTTGACTGCCTCAGTATCACCAAATTGAATCCGTGTTTGAATGCACCAGCGTGCCATAGAAGTTTGGAACATCACTGAATCACAGATTCCGCAGCGTCCCCCTGCGGGGATCAAGATCGGTGACAAATGGTATGGTTAAGGGTGGATTGTCGCCCGTCCGACGTAGTAGAGTATATAATCGTCTGCAGCTGCTAGATCGTGCAAAGTCGTTGCCAGCCTACTGTAGTGTACTGTAGAGGTAATCTCTAGCCATATGTTCGTCTTTTTGTTACATATCTGCTGACTTTGCGCCCCAATGCTGATGTCAGAGCGATGTATTGTTTAACCGGATTCCCGGTAACTCGGATCGGAGTCGGATAACTGGTGGATGGCATGTGAGCGGTGCGGCCCAGGGGAAACTATTTCAACGAGCGCGTCTGGAACTCTTGCAAAAATCGATGTTCGTCTAACAGGACTCGGATGTGCATGGCGCGAAAGAATACTTCCTCATCCGAGTCACTGGAATGTCATCGTCAATATTCAATAAACCCGTATCTAGGTTCTTGATTGGCAGAAGCAGTCGACATTGACTTTACCAACGACAGTAACTCCGGGTCCGACCATGAAACCGTCTCCAACAACTCAGAAGACTCGGACACCTTTGATGCGAAACCGGCGCCACACAACAAGGTGTCACGTAAACGTCTTCTGGTGGTCATCGACACCGTTCCAGAGACATGTTTACGCGCCGTAGTGAAGCGGCTGGTCAAAAATAAGCCGTCCTTCGAGCAGTGCATGATGCAAGAATTCGTGTTTACACGTGCTCCCAAGAGGAAGCGGGCGAGGCCGGTGGAGGTCGTGGCTAGGTGGGAGACGTGTGCAAACTGCGAAGAGGAATATGACGCGAACCTTCCTCGTGTTGAAGAAGAGTGCGAATATCACTCTGGTACGATGATCTAATCCATTGGACCATTCAAGGATCCATGGCTCATTTCACTTTTTAGGTGAACTTGAAGTTGATTATGAAAATGATCTATGGGCGGACTATGACGAAGACAGTCATGGCTCCATAGACATTGACGAGAATAGATGGGATTACCCTGAAGGCTTCACATACAGTTGTTGCGAAGGGGATGGTTGTGCTGGAGGGTGCGCAACTGGCAAGCACATTCCAGCCAAGAACGTGAAGAGAACGAGGTATTGACGCACATTGTCTTTCGCATGTGGTTATACTTGGATTGAATTTGTACTTAGCGACCTCCTATATCCATCCGCTGTCAAGTAAGAAGAAAAATTATGGTCACAGGTTACTGACAGCTGCACATTACCTCGAACGTCTGCCATGATGTTCAGCGATATCGATGATTGTATCTGGTTCACGTTGCAATGATTACATCACAGGATTCGCACAACTCTTAATGACCCATCCAATCTCTCATCTCACATTTCCCTGCCATATTTTTTTGTCGGTTCCGTCTCGTGCGCGTCCCGCCAATGGTGATCCTATGACAGGCTGCAGTGCCCTGTGTTCTGTGGCGTCGACCAATAAGGTGGCTTTGATAGCCAGACAAAGGACTCGGAGTCAGTACCTCTCCAAGGTATCCATTTCAAACTGGGTGACGCAGGGGACTCAAATTGGTCCAAGGTGTTGGGTCAGCTGACATTGGTGCTGTCTGTGGGTCGGGGGACACCAACGTGCCCGAGTTCATTTTCGATCTTTGACTCAAGTGGTCACCTATTAGGTTGTCCTATTTGCATCCGCGGGAACTCTTCTGACTCTTCATATCTACATTATCCCAATCAACATGCAAGCCGACTGCTTCGTTTACTGTTCAAGGGAGTCCGCCTCTTGGTCGGAAATGCATTCGGGCCAAGGCCAGCCGCTATAGCAATCGACTAGTCCCAGTCAGCCGCGGTCAGCCTCTCGATAATATAAAATCCATCGTATACACAGATGCCGTGGAAGTTCCACTTTTCCCGTCAACTGTTCGCTCCCTTCATCTTCTTGCATGCATCTACCTTCGGAATTACCAACGCCAGGATGACCCTCAGGGACAGGAACATGCAGGGTATCGTACGTTGTTCCCACATCATCTCTATTCGTGACACTAACCTGGCTTAGACGACGGCGAGATCTGACTTGAAACCCTTCGTGGTCTGCAGCATTACCACGAAACGGTACTCAGGTTCAACAACAAAGAAGCCACCAGTGCAGAAGGTGCCGATCCGGACGGCCATGTTAACGAAGGAACGGTCTTCGGTTTCTCATAGCACTCTCGTAAGGGCGTTGCCAACCATTGTTCCGAAGGCGCAACCACGACCCTCGTCGTCGTCGATTCCGATCCCACCTCCGAGCCAAGCGACAAGGGTACAAAAGTCGATATGCAAGGATCAGTCTGCACCTGGGACGATCGTGGATGGACGCCAGGCATCGGTCAGGATGACGCAGGTCGCAACCGGAAACGATCACCTGCCCCGCCCGAGTTGCGTTCCACGTGGCCACATTGCTTCGTCTTCGGTTGGTATCACGACTTCAAAGGGAATGCGAGATTCCGTCAAAGTTCCAATTGCTTGTCCTCGGAAGCCTGCCTCGGGGTTGTCCAAGGACGGGTTCGGTTCGAAGACTACAGGGTGGTGCATCAAAGTCTCGGGAACCTTTGATATGGATAGCGGGCGTCGTTCCGGAACAGGTGTTAGGAATCCGGTGCCGATACCACCCAACCTGATATCCTATCCCTCCGCCACATGGGTGCCACCCCCATCGCCAGATTTGTCTTCCTTCCCGTCACAGAGCTGGGAGATCGTCGTTGCTACGGGTATTAAGAAACCAACAAGAGCGATTTGTGGCGATGTGCCGCTTTCTAGTAGTCGTGACACACCGACGTCAAGTATCGCAAGAATACCCGAGGGTGTTTGTGGGCCTTTCGACTTGAGGCCTGTCTTTTCTCTACCGCCGTCACCAACCTCAACAGTGATCTCATATTCTTCTCCTAAATCGGCAGCATCCCCGACATCAGGTATCGCAAGGATGCCTAAGGATTCGCGTGGAACTCCTGAGTCTCAAGTTGTTTCCTCCCCTGTCCCATCACCAACCTTAACAGCGGTCTCAACGTCAAGCGCAGCGAAGTCTGCGGCTGGATCGATGGATACTACGGTCGGCCCGACAAGAGAACCGTCCGCCGAGGTTTCATCCACAACTGCGACGATCATTTCGACCTCAAGGAATGGTACCACTGCAATGGCCACACTGGCAAAGATGATGGAGAAAAGCCAGGCGGTGTCGCCAACTGCCTCCGGAAACGGGTCGAGAAAGTCAATCCATCGTGCCTTTGAGATTGCCCGGAGCTTCTTTTCGCCTTTGCGAGGTGTATCCCAAACGATACCGAGACCCCGCCTTGAAGACCATGGACAGCGCTGTGTCTCGAATTCGAATAGTTCAATCCTCCGCTTGGCAAGAACGTGAAGGCGTCAAAGAATCCGGCCACTGGGTTGTTCCGGCTGCGGAGGAAGGGGACCTTGGTGGGGAAGTAGATTCCTGGATCAACTTTGTTCCTTGGGTGTGGTGGCGATTTTGGCATTTCCTGCCTCATGTGGACGGGGGTGGTAGATGGTGGATCGAGGTTTGAGTTTTCTTTTCTATTTCTTTACTGGATTCCGTTCACAGCTTGGATCTCCCTCAAAGTCGTGAACTCGCCCGGACCTGGAAGCGACTGTCCTGCACCTCGACTGTCTTATTCCAGGGCCTAGAACGTCTTTGGAAGGTACGAACCCCAATACCATTGAGTTGCAGATACCAGCTCTGCAACATTTCATCGCGACATGTATGACGATTGACTTTCGGCAACGTTTACAACCGTTCTACTTGCATTGCCCTTCTCGCCTACGATTTCCTCGTTTTGCCTCGTCGACCTCGGACACCTGACGGTAAGATCTATCCATCCATCAATACCACCACTCACTTTTCCTCCCTCAAAGGTGTGCTCAACTTCGATACCGTGCGTACGTTCCTATATCGACAATTTTTTCGACGCCAATCCCAGAACCAGTCAACTTCCCGCTATCGGACGAGATGTTTCCTGAACATTCCTCGACATTCCTCGACTCCTTCGAATTTCCAAGTGCTAGGTTTTCTCCCACCCGAATATCCACCGTTTCTTCGACTCTGGACCACATCGACATCATCACTTACCATGGTCACGCATACCTCTGAGATTTTCCCCGAAAAGTCGGCCATCGATGATCTTTCCACTCTCACCACCCCGTTGCTCTTTGCACAAACTGTAACACTTTCCAGATGAAGCCAAACCGCCAGACTGAACTTCCGCTACCCCACCACTTGCATTTCCATTCTTCCATGACGACGCCATTTCCCCTCCTTTGAACCCCGAACCCTGCACATGCCTTCACTCTAGCACGCCCACTTTAGGGCGCGGAGAACGGCCGCAGGCGGTGGTAGTCATGCGGTGTTTTCACTCGGGCCACCAGGTTTCATCGATCTGGTATCTGTCTACTTTTGCAGCAATCCACTGTACCCGCAACGAGGTTCGGTACGGACGATGTCACAAATCGGGGCCTGTGTATGCTTTGAACGGTGGTCGGCCGTGTTTGAGATTCGGGATGAGATTGTCGATGTTGACTACGAGAGGACGAGGCAGGTTCACTTGAGTCGGAGAGGAGCGATTTTTCTGTCATGCGGGAGTTGGCCAGGTTGGACGATGTCAGCGCACGGACGTTGAAGCTACGATGGACAAGATCGACGACGGTTTTCGGAATGCGAGGGAATCAGGGCGACGTTCATGGCGATGTCGACAGTCAAAATTGGACGACGCTCAATATTCGTCCGTGGACTATTGTTGCGACACTGGAATAAGTGGTTTTGGACGGTCATTCCCCACGAGACACGGCTCGTTCGACTCGGGGCGGGACAAGTCCTGGGCGATCTTTCTTCGATCTGGAGTCAAGCGGCACTCGGCTCGGGGGATCATCTGCTCTTTTCTTTTCTTTTTCAGTTTCTCGACTGGTTTGACTCGTATTTCTGTCTTTTTCTTTCTGTTTCTTGTTTCAGGTTGGTGCTTGCAGGGCCCTCGGCCCGCACCTTCCTTCTTCCATTCTTTTTTCCTCATTCTTGGTGCCTGTAGGGCTCTCGGCCCGCACCTCAGCCTTGTCCTTTCCTGTCTGGCACACTAGTCTGCGAATGGTATCGTGTGCGTGTACCCAGTATTTCGCGTGATTAATATGAGTTGCCAGTACTTGTGAACCCATCCTGGGTTGAGATCTAGATCTTGACTTGGGATTACAACTAGTACTAGTACCGATCACCGATCAAATATAATACCGTGATTCGGAGGTTATTCAAGTTCGACTTCGATCGCGGTCTTATCACCTTCAAGTGTTGGTAGGATAGTGGCGAATCCTACACGAAATCGCGACCATGAAGAGAAGGAAACTTTGGGAGTGTTGCAAGAGTATTGCCGACTCCCGAGTTCATCAGGAAAATGACACCGCGCTTTCCCCTCCTTATTTGTACTTTCTCTGCCCCGTAAGCCGACATTAAGCATCAGACAGAAAAAGTATCCCAAGGCCGAAATAAGCCAGGTCTTCAACTTATCTCATACTTTTCTCATGTTTAGAAAATGAAAAGCACTAAACTAATATTTCTATGATGCCTGTATCGACAAGTAGAAAAAGCGAATTAAGTGTTGAAAAAAGCCTGATCGGACGAAAGATAAGAACAGATGATAATGCAGTGATAAAGCGACGATTTGGACAACAACTGGCGCAGCGACGAGTGTAAATCCTGTTACAGGACATACGAAACATGTCAGATAAATCAGATATGAAAATTACTGGTTGCGCACTCCTCGCCCTCGTCGTCGTCGTCGTCGTGTTGTGGACCGTCGCTATTATTGTATTTCATGATCCTCGAAACTGACCCTTGATATCCAAGTGATGTGTGATTTGATCCAATCAGATGGCATTATGGGTGGTCCCTACTTATTAGATCATTCACGAAAGGCAGTCGACCTCGTTTTCTGCAATCCGGATCTTATATGGAAGTCGGATTTCAATAGACCTCAACTCGGTCAAGGTGCGTTCAAAGAAGTAGCCGAGTTCTACCGGCATCATCCGGAGACACCATACCCGTATACCAAATTTGGGAAGCCCACGGAAGCGACTTACAAATTCGCGGAGTAGGGCGACTCTGCAGGAAAAATTCTCTCCCGGCTTAGGTTCGTAACAAACAAGGCCAATTTGTTCCTGCCATGAGCTGATTGCATAATTTTTTCTTTGACAGATACATGGTTGGAGGTAAGCTGGAGTTTCCGTAAAGAGAGGCAACGAATTCACGGTGGACAATCCAGAATCTGACATTGCAGGGCGAACGCCGCACGTTGGAAGTCTATTCTGGTCAGGACGGGTGTATACGACCCTTGTCAGGGACCGCCAAGTCATTCCCCACACACGAGGTCGAGGACGCTGCAGTGGGCAGAAGTTTCAGCCGTAAGTTTGAGGCGGCGAAGAAGGCTAGTGCCGCGCGGAGTGGTTGGATGTCGGTGGTAACTTAGACGTAATCGTGGTCATGGCTTCCAGTATACAGATGAGCAATCTCGGGGCTTTCCGGCGTGTCGATCAGCACGCTCGACGGCTTGAGTGGCCAGGTCTGTTTATTTGTTGTCTTTTACATTATTTATCTCAACACGCGGTCTTTTAAAGTTGTGAAAAGAGGCAGGATCTCAGATTGGTCAGTTCACGAATCAACGCACAAGGGCATCATGTTCTCGGCGAGCGGCCATGCAGTGATCGCGCTTTTCCGAGATCGCCACCGCCCAAGGCCGGTCATACCCACACCGCAGGATCCGCCAGACCCTTAAAGAAACTCGCTTCTTTAGTCAGATCCGCCAGGTTTTCACCGATTAACACGACACCCTTCGCCCGTGCCGCTCGTAGATGGTAAAACGGAACAGAAAGTAAGAATTTGACCTCAATTTTAAATTCACTTCTGTTGATAATAATCATCAGTATCTCGTAAGCTCAATTTGTTTGTTTATTTTTTCAGGTAGATTCAATCGCAGGGCTGTAATATGGCCTCGGTCATTCCAGATGGCATTCACCGTCGGAGCTGCAGGGTCCCAAGAGCTTGATCTGAGCGGGTTTCGTCCCAATTGAATGTCTGATTGGTCCGCTCATAATCTTTAGGTTCGTATCATCGTCATTGCACATTTAATTTCCGTTGGAGGGAGTTGCGGGGTCTATCGGACAGTAACCTAGCTATGCAGACGAAGTGCATTTCTGCTCCTCTCTACCTTATGCGATGGGCCGGTGGCGCCTGCCTTCATCTGCCAAAAATTGTTACCTGAGAACATCCCACAACGGAAGTGGGTGTCAGTGCGGCGTTGGTGGCGGGCGCAGTCCGAAACAGGTGTAGCAATGATGGATTCATTGAACGCCGAAAAGACATCTTGACTTTTTTGTTGGTCTTTGAAAGTTTGACAGATCCCAGGGCCCAATTCGGTTGCAGTGTGCAATATTTTTCAAAACTCGGCGGGTATACCAGTGTAGCAAGGGTCAACGTTAATGTCCAACGAACCTTCAGTGCTTCAGCCCCAACACTCAATACGCTACGGCAGAATGAAATCACCCTCAAGTTTAACGTAAATTTTTCGCGACGCCCCAAACTTGGACGCGAAAATTAGACGCCACAACTGGGCGTTCGGCCGGACTCGGAGATGATCAATGATTTAAGTTGGTCAATTGTTCATGTTCATTAAACAAGATAAGAGAGCTAATTCTGCGCAGCACGTTGTATTGGTGTGGGCTCCGTCAGGCCGTTGGACGTAACCGATGAGTAAGCCCAACCATCGCCCTCCGAATCAGAGCCTCCCAGCGCTGACCTCAACGCATTCATAACATGCATCACTGCCGGTGAGGCAAAGAGAACACACGATTTACTATAAAGGATCATGCTATGGAGTGCTCCCATTTGCGACATACCCGCCGCAAACCAATTCTCCCTCTACACGCATATTGACTGCCACTGTCCTAGCACCAGTAGATGTCTATCGACCCTCCTTTCCCCTTCTCCCTCACACCTCCCCCCTTCTCCGATGTAGCTTTCGATGTGGATTCAATTCGTGAGCCCTATACTATCTGATATATTATGACTGTCATTAAAAGCTCTGCTTCTAGCAGACAATGATTACTACCCGGACCTTTCGTCGCTCTTCCCAATAACGTGGGTAGTTCTTCCGCCAATGGCACGTTCATGTCCTCACCACGTTCCTTGATTAGAGGGAGCCATCAATTATGTGTTCCGGTGAATCCAATTCCGGATAGTAGTTTATTGCTCTGCCAGACCAAATACCCCTTGCACGAACACCAGGCATAGTGCGGCGTTTGACTCGATGATGTTCGATGGTCTAATTGTTTCTCCAGTGACCACTCGAATGCCAGTGCGCTTGTATCCAGCCGTGTAACCCAGTATGCATCAATTGAAATGAAATGCAATCGTCGTGTCTTACCACGTGACTTACTAGCATCCCAACACCTCATAATCCCAACCCGTCCATTTTTCAGATAGTTTCTGATGCATCGCCTACGCAAAAGAATTATACGCCACCGACTCCTAGTACTCTAGGTTGGGATGGCACTCATCGGGATGATTGGCACATGACATCATGTTCCGACAGAGAGCTGCTGTTTCGCCCCGTTGGCCAAGACACGCCCGATTTCGGGGCCCATTTCCATGCCGACCCAAGCGCATTTCCATCGTTCGCCCCCTCAGTACTCCCCTATGCACTTTATTCCGACAACCAGAGTATCCCACACTCGCATAACGTCCCTCTATACCAACCATTCATATCATCTTCGCGACGCAGGGACATTCTTTATACGTCACGCCAAAGATCCACTGGGACATCTTACCATAGACGCCCGGCTCGCGCGATTGAGTATGGGGATCTATGGGTCGACGAAGCAGGACTCATTCGGGGTTTAACGGAACCCAGTGGGAGTATTGGCGTTCACCAATGTCGCTGGGGAGAAGATCGGTCCCCATGTCATCTTTGGGTTACAGATGACAAATCATCCATTAACTTGCATATCCAAAAGTGGCATGGAGGGAAGCCTGGTGGGGAGAAACTCAAAACTGGTTGTCACTGGTCTGGTTGCGGCATGACAATGAAGAAGGAATCTATTCCGAGGCACATCGTAAGCATTCACCTTGACAAGATGTGGAAGTGTCAAGGCTGCGGAAAGGAGAGTGCTCGAAACGACGCCTATAAGAGGCATACCAAGAGATCGAACTTCGAGGCATGCCGAAACTTGGATCCTCTGATCACATGTTCTGCTGATGGGTGGGTGGTCAACGCTCGCGCTGCTCTGGAAGGCGGAGGAAGGCTACGGTATGCCGATCGGCGGGATGAATGATCTCTTTGTTGACAAGGGAAATCCGTAGTATGAGCTTGGTTTATATATTTCACCATGAATGATTTTCTTCCAAGTTGTGTCTTGTACTTAGCAATATTTATCCTGTGAGTGCGAGCGCCAGTTCCAAACTCGTGTCCATTGAAAAGACCAGCCCGGTTCATTCACTGGCGAGGAAAACCCATCCAAAGATTACTTTGTGAACGGAAGCGACTCGATCATGCTCTTATCTGGCGAATTCTGAGAGTAGCAAACAAATTACGTTTAAAGAAACGAGGTAGATGTGAGGAATAACGGGCGCTTGCCGCATCTCGGCAGACGTAGCACACTCATCGTTGCTCATCGTTGCTAGTAGTCGTAATGAGCTCTTGCCCAATCAAGTCCTTCGCCTGCCAATCGGCCGCTGCTTGTATATCCAGAGGATGTGGCACCGTTCCGTTGGCGATGTCTCATGCCTCCTTCCGCTTTAAGACGGTGGCCATGCGTGTCTTTCACGCAAGCCAGTTTCCGTCTCAAAGCTTTTCGATATTCGGGGACGAGATGTGTCCCAAAGTCTGAGCAGGAGCTGGTTGGATGGTACGGCGACAGGGCTATTAGAGGCTGCTAGAATAGGAGCGCCTCCCGGTGGGAGAGACAGCCTAATGAAAGGTAGTGACTGTGTGATGGTTTCGGACACAAATGATAAACTGATTCCAAGGTCAGAGTACCCCATAGCCTGTTCGAGGGCGTGAGTGAACTTAGATGTGACCTCAGACGACGAAATGAGGGCTCAGGCCTTGAACCAGGAAGTGCCAGCACTGACTCAGAGTGAGCCTGCATTGAAACTCGGAGTGCATTCAAATTCGGTCCTACTGACAGTGAATGTTGCGCGAAATCATGTTAAAGAGAAAAGAGAAAGAAACACAGGAGCGTTACGCTTAGCAGGAACGCTTGAAGCTTCAATTGAAGCTTGAAGAGCGGTCCGAGTCAAGGCACGACCTCTTGAACTCCCGTTGGCTCTCCTCGTCCGACTGAATTTCACTGAAATCGGCCGAATTCAGTTACACGATGCCAGTGGCATCTCACCTTACTTCCCACTTCCACCGTCTAACCTAGCCTCGGTGAACTCGTCAACATCTTCGAATTAAGTACCGCTTGTTGCTCGAACAAGACGAAGAAATCAGGAGGTTCCATGTCCTTGACAACCGAGGTGCATTGTGATACCCCACATTGATACTCTACTATAGCTTGGGGCAAAGTTCCGATGTCAGCTTCACCCACAATGTTGCAATTTGGTGACAACGGTGACGACCAAATCGTCTTCCTTGTCGTTGATGAGTTGTTCGTCACAGTTGTCTGTCCCTGTGCTATCCTCTTAGTCCTTCCACGACTACAGGACAAATTGGCGGTCAGTCCATGTCATACAACCAAATGTTCACGATGTCAGGATCCTCAGGAAGTACAAGCTACTGATAGACTCACACAGGACACAAGAATCACTAGATCCAGCGTCGAAACGCCTTCCTTGCGCTGAGGGATATGCAGAGGGTGTGCGTATTTTCATGAGCGCGATCGCAGAGCAATATACCTAGTTAGTCTTTTTCACATGGACAGGAAAATGCTCGCAATGAAGGTCCCTTGCATTGCCTCCCTCTTAGGCAGAGGGGCTCAGAATGTTCGTGTAGCTTACTAGTGGACAAAGTGATGTTCACCAGGAAGCAGCCATACATCATAAGCCAAGTACCATATCTTATCCTGATCGCGTTTGTAAATTTCCACATTTTCACCCAGCACCGATGCAGGGAAGTGGCAAGTTTCGCCAGTGCGCAAAAATACAATATCTTCCGCACCACGAGTACCGGTG
>JBBPLF010001137.1:0-11558 GCA_038089615.1 Aureoboletus auriporus
GCCAAATCTGGGCCAAATCACATGATCCAGGTACTGGGAGATAGCCGAGAGTGTGTACTCTAATATGTCTCCCTAAAGCTAAGCGAATTCCCACAGTTGTTTGCAGTGCACTGCATGCACTGCATCAGTGTTAGTTATTAGAACAGTTTTTGGAGTCACTGTACATTCTTGCTCCATACCTACCTCCAACATACTTATCTGACTCCATATCTTAGACACTTCTGCCCTCCATATATAAACTCCTCTGTACTCTCTTTGTAACATCAATTGAATATTGAATCAAACTACATTCCTCTCCTCACTCTGACCTCCTAGTCTTTGTCCAATCTTCATCCTTGTCTCCTCCTTTTGCTACACTTGAACCTTTAACAGTTCTCATGACCACCAACCTCTGACAAATCCAGGATCCTCAGGTTCAGTAGGGGTGCAGCATACAAGCTGAAGCCAAGTCCCATTGAGACTTCACTCTAGACTTTGCCAGAGTTACATCTGTTTCTACAGTTTTAATACTGACAAGCTGTTTAATCACCAAGACCTCTATGTTTCCATTGTTAGGTGATTTGAGGAAACATCAAATCCAGTGGAAAGGGAAGTAGTAGACAATCTCTTACTTTGGTGGAATAGGCAAGTATAGCCCCTTGTTGTATATTTACCACTCAAAATTGTGCCTAGGGAAATTTTCAAACACAAGGCCATTCTGGTTTACAATCTTCAAGTTGTGGAGAAGGGGTCAGTGGCAGCTTTATTTAAGAAGCTCTGTCAGTACTGACAATATAGCATCACAACTTGGGAGTAATGTTCTAGTAGAGTAAAGTTTCACATTTGATGTCAAAATCTATCATGTAAAACTAATGATTCAAGAAGTCAACCAGAAAAACAAGTTTGCAGTTTGTTGGGATGGGCAACAAATTTTGAATTTGTGATATTGAAATATATATTTGCAAACAGTTGGTCTGAGTGCTATTTGAGTGCTATGAACAATGCAACAAAGAATAATTATTGATTAATATTAGTATCAACCATAATGTTTATTCAACTGGCTAATTCACATCTCCTCAATGTTACTTGCAAGTTTTCTTTGATTGGTGACTCATGGTGCAGCACCTGAAAAAAAGGACTACATGGTAATAACCCTCATTGCAACAAACTTGTGAAATGTTGGGCCAAACAGATTGTCTGTATGATAAGTATTTTATCTCCTCATGTTTCTGAAGAGTCAAGCTTAGGAAAACTGTTACCAATGTGTGTCTCACAGATTTGTGTGCACTGGGCCTACAGTTATAAAGTGCTTGTACAGTATTTAAATACACTTATTGGTAGTATAAGTAACATTTAAAAGTGTAGCCTACTGTAAGTAAGAACTTATAACTACTGTTGTCAACATGTACCATTCAAATTTATATTGCACCAATGCACCTATATTACAGTTACTGTCAGGGTTTATTATCCTTGTCATCCTTGCCAGACCACAAAAGAATACTACATTCCTTACATTCTTCTCTTCTCAGTCAGTTATTTGTATGACAAACAGCCTACCCTTATAAGTGTCTATACATTTTATATATAGTGGTGTTCACGCCACTCTGAAATGGCTCTGAAATGGCCATGATTTGGCTGTGATGTGGTACTGAAGTGCAGCAGGTGCAGTATGGTCTCATCGGAGTTTCAACAAGTCATGCCTCCTGTTCATTGCTCTGCACACCTTTGCACTCGCGCCCGATATTGCAAGATGATCAGCATCAGTCCAAAGTCTAGTGGGATACCCCAAGCCAACCTATCTAAGGCGACCCAACCAACTTCAAAGTCATCAAGCAGGACTGGCACACGGAGTGGCATGGGAAAAGGCAGAGCGCCCACAACAACTGCCAGTGTACCATCACTTGCTACGACCTCTAAGTCAAGATCCCCAAACATTACTTGGGATGAATCTCGGGTCCAGGAACTGGTTTCTTGGCTGGTGACTTGCCCAGCTGATAGGCACGTCCTTTACCATGATCGCAGTCAAGCTGAATCACTTTCCTTTTCTTCAAATGAGTATCCTTTGGGCAAACAAAAAAAAGATATCCATGTTGCAATTGCAAAACACATTTTTGACGGCGAGGATTTGGGCTATGCAAATAATCCAGATAGATATGCGATATCTGTAAGCAATAGGCTAACTGTGTATGTCAACAATTTTATTTGTGTTTCCCTATCCTAACTTGTTGGGTATAGCATGAAGTGGGACTATCGGAAGTTCTGTTGTCATCTCAAACAATAACAATCTGGTGAAGGTGTTTATTCTGATGATCCTGATCCAAATCTACTCAGTATGTATTTATATATTTTTATTGCGACATACAGTTGATCCACTGTAGGTCAGATTCAGTCTGAGTTTCCTTACTATGATGATCTTGATGAAATCTGGCGAGGTATTCCTGGGTTTGACTCTGAGCTGGTCTCATCCAATCCCAAGGTCAACCATGCTCAACATTTGCTCATGCAAATTGGAACAACGAAAGATGCTCCTTACACTCTGGATGTTCAGGACGAAGAAGAAATGAATGTCGAGAATGAGGTGGCACCTCAGGAGGACACGATGGATGGATCTGTCTTTGGTCTTGGCTTGGAAGACAACCCATCAGCAAACAATGTCAAACTTGCTGAGAGCTTGCTAAACAGTGACGATGAAATGCAGGTTGATGATGCATTTGGTTGGAAAGTTGTTGCTGACGAGGTATGTGCACACATTGCAATGTTGTTGCTGATCAATGATCTGATCACATGATCGTCTAGGTCCAATCCACCATTTCTTCCCAAACAAATATTCGTGTTCCCAATCAGCTACCCACTAGCAAGCTGAGAACACCAGAATCCTCTTCAAAGCATTTCACTTTTTGTCTGAATCAAACACCCTATACACATCCTCCCAATTCCAAGGCTCGCTCATCCTCTGGTCTTAGCCTTTCCCCCTCCATTTCAAGTTCTCAGGCTGGGCCTGTTGTGACCAAAAAATCCCATTCAGCATCTGCACATATAAAAGATGAGTTGGCAAAGAAGCTTAGTGAATTTGCACATGATACTGAAAGTGGACTAATTGCCAATGAGGAACATGATAGCCAGTGCACTTGGCGTTATGTTGCAAAATTGAACTATGCCGTTCGAGACAAGGAGATCAAGATGCAACGCACCCAGCTTGCAGAGGAGCATGCATATGCTGATGCCATTCATCGTCATGAACTTGATCACATGCAAAAGGATATTGAGGTGAAAAATGCAGAGGAAAGTTGTGTTGCACGACAGGTGG
Organism: Aureoboletus auriporus; assembly: GCA_038089615.1. NCBI lineage: Eukaryota > Fungi > Basidiomycota > Agaricomycetes > Boletales > Boletaceae > Aureoboletus > Aureoboletus auriporus. Next base: position 3,287 of record JBBPLF010001137.1, read on the forward strand.
AGATGTTACAATTGCAAATTCGTCTTGAGGAGATGCAACATAGGAGCAAGTCATCAAACGGACCAAATCTCTAATTTGCTGTCTATGCTGGACTGTTGTTGATGCTACAAGTATTTTTGACGACTCGGACCTATGTTTGTTCCACCATATAATGTATTCTTGGAATTGATTTGTTCTACTATTCAAGGTCCTATATGTGCAAAAAGGTGAGCCATCAAGTCTGCCTGGAATGCTTGTCCTGGTGCTCCTTCAGGTACGTCCACAACAACTGGCACTATTGGGTGGTAAGGCTCAGCTCCTTCTTGCTGAGCCCAACCTGTTGTTTTCTCAACCCCAAGCTCTTCCTTGAACCTAATTATCATGTTGTGAAGTATTGTGCAACATTGAATCCAGTGTATTGCAACTTGCATATCCTCTTATGTCTTCATGACTAACTGAAGCTCATGAAAGGACTGAAATCGACCTTTCAATGCTGCAAATGCATGCTCAACCCAAATGTGGACCTGCTGATAATCAACAAAGATACGGTCAAATGGATGACACTAGTATGTTACCTTTGACAAATATTTGTTGTAAATATTCCTTGACTGTGATAACCTTGCCAGCCTCATTGCCTTGAATGGTACCACACACCATGTATGTGTTGGGTATGCACTATCGGCCCATATCCAGTGTCCTGGAGGAATCATTTCCTCTGGGTTTTGTGCAACATGTGTTCCTAAGAATGCATGTGCATCACGCACGCTCCCTGGATGACCAAGTCCATAGTCCATGATTAGTAGGTTATGCACCATGACAATGGCCTTTTAACTGAATTAGCCACTCAGTGACAATGTGTTTCAAAGGTGCGTACTTGGAAATTCATTGAATATGTTGACTTTCTATCATAGAATGTCTCACCAAAAAATCCAGGCTTTTGAAACAAAGGGATACTTGAGCCATCGGCAGCAAAAATTCCATTCCGCCAACCTGGACAGGTCCTCTCTTCCACAAACTTCCATGATTCCTCCAACTCCTCAGAATTGAAAAGTGGAATATGGATGTATTCATTGTGATAGCTGAGGAGCGCTATCATGACATGGTGAGTGCAGTTGATTACCGAACCAATGCTGACTCCTGCCCATTGGGATACATCCTCCAGTGAGATTGCATTGCCATAGTGGCCTGCACGATTGAGAAAAATTGCGAGCTGGACAAAGACTGGCAGTTGTAAGTCATTTGTGGGATTAAAAATATTGTGTTGACAGATCTTCTCCACAATACAGTCAAAGATTACTGGATCAACACGAAGTTTTTTTAAAAGATGAGGGTGAAATATGGCAAAGTGCTCTAGAAGATGGATTTGGGGTGCGTGCAACAAGGGGATATTCAAGCGGTTTAAAACCCGTGTCTTTTCAACCTCATCTATCAAGGCTGTGATTTTCCCAAGAAAACAGTGATAAAGTTCATCTCTATCATCCATACAGCATGAATCCTGACTGTCAAGATCACTTTCAGAGTCAGACTTGAGGATATTCAACAAGATGAGGGGGGAAATAGGTGAGGGAGGGCTGATGACAATAGGCTCAAAGATATCTGCTGGTGATTGAGTGCCTTCCGAGTCGTTGAGATCAGAGTCAAGATCAGAATTGATGACCATGTCCGAGTCTATGTTCAACAAGGCCATATGTGTTACGACTCACCCTTATTCATTTTCCCTCTTGTCATCTTGCTTACTTCTTCAGATGTTTCCATCGGACATCTCGTCATCTTGATTACCTTCCTATGCATTTCCATCAGACATGTGTCTTGCTGTACAGCCCGCTTGACATCATCATTTCCTCTTCTGTCTCACTTGCTGTGTATTACTAAACATTCTTCAAAATTCCTTCGCATTCCATTGCTTAGTAATTCCCTTTTCTCTTCCCTATATAAACCCTATGATACCAATGATGTACCTCATGCTTGACCTACCTGGAATAGCATCATACCTTGCATTGTCTCTTGATCCCTTGAATCCCTTGTCTTCCCCAGAAGTCCTTGTCCTACTTTGAGTGGATGCTCCCTCGAAACCTTTGAACCCACCGACGATCATCTTATCATCAGAAGAACCCTTGAACCCTTGAATCATCTACGACAAGTGTTCGTCCTAGACAGAACTCTTGAACTGACCAGGTCTACATCTGCCTCTACCCAAGTCGAGCATAAGAAAAGGTCAAGCGTGCTCTAAACAGGCTACCATCATCGCAAGCCTTTTATCACCATTTCCCACCACCGTCCCTCAACCAACCCTCGTTGGGGTCACCACCAAACCTCTGCTCAAGAAACCACTTCTGAGCCTGAACCCGAACCCTCCCTCACTGACCTTGAGGAGGAACTCGACCTTGACACCACCCTTCCTACTGAAGAAGAACGAAGGGAAGACCTTGACTTAGCTCACACTTTGTCTGCCACCTTGACCATCCCACAAGTACCCACACTCCCGTCACCAACACCAGTTGCCCCTTGTACCAACCCCTTTATCCTGCCCTGTCTTCATCACCCATATCCCCAGCCATGACTACCACGAAACCCACTGAACTCCACATTGGAGCCCCTGAATTCTTCAATGGAAACCCCGCTAAAGCCATGACCTGGCTTGACACTGTAGTATTCTACCTCATCATCAATGACAAAGTCTATGATTCCGAGGCCAAACGTGTTGCCTTCGCCCTATCCTATATGACGAAAGGAACTGCCATTACTTGGACAGCCACCTTTCGCCAGAAAGCCCTAAGTGTAATGCCTCTGGACCTAGGAACCTTTGCCAACTTCCGTTCCACATTTAAAACTGCGTTTGAGAAGAAGGACACCACCAAGAAAGCCATCACTTGGCTCACCACCTGCCGCATGCCTGACAACAGTGACCTCTCCGAATACATTGCCATGTTCCAAAACAACATTATTGTCTCTGGGATCACCGAAAACAATGTCTTGAGATCATTCTTCAGAGCAGGACTCCCTATCTCCATGTCCGAAAAGATCAGCAAATCAAGCAAAAATACCAAGACCATTGATGACTGGTACAAACGAGCATAAGAAGTCCAAACCAGATGAGACATTGCCAAAGCCTTCACCCAGCAACACTGTAGCAAGGTTACCACCCAGACCTACACCCCTTCGTCCTCCAAGACCCAGACCAAACCACGTGATCCTGACGCCATGGACATTGACACCATTCGCATCTCCAAACTCACCCCAGAAGAACGAAAGCAATGCAGAGATAAAGGACTCTGCTTCCATTGCAGGAAACCCGGACACATGAGTGGGGAGTGCCCTCACTTCACCAAGAAAGAACCCACCGTCAAGACAACCGCCCAGGAGGATGAGATTCCTAACCTCATGGACATTGACGACAACGAAGAAACCGTCTGAAGAGTGGCTTTCACCCCTTCGGATTTTTGAAGAGGGGAACTCAATCGACGCAAGTCTACCCTACCCTTAGATGCGATGCTGTACATGTACAATCTTTGACCAAATCTATGCAAATCCCTGTCCAGATTGTCGTCCAATCACATATCCTGCAAACTGTCAAAACCCGCACCCTAGTCAATAGTGGAGCTGACATCTCCTGTATCGACCGACAATTCATGCAAAAGCACGGATTACCCACCACCAAACTCGCAAAACCCATCCACGTATGAAATGCTAATTCCTCTTTCAACAACAATGGAGAGATTCGGTACACTTGTGATCTTTTCCTCATCATCGAAGGTATCACCCAATGAACCACCTTCCATGTCATGTCTTGTGGACGTAACAATCTCATACTCAGACTTCCCTGACTCAAGAAGACCAATCCAATGGTCGATTGGGCAAAATGAACCCTTTCCCTCAATGAATCCCTCAATGAATCCAAGGATCTCTTCCATTCCCACATGGAAGATACCAAACAACACGATGCCTTCTACAGAAAGGCATCCTTTCCCCCATCGAAACATGTCCATGTTAATACCGCCACAGAAGATCACCTCTTCTCTGTTACAATTTTCCCTTATAACCCCTCTTTTCCTTATGTCTATGGACTCATCGTTTCCCCTCGTGTCTTCACTAGACACCTTTCTTCTTCTCCTTGTTAGCCTTCTTCGTCCTTGCACTCCACTTGTTGAGTCACACTTCACTTGTTGAGTCACGCTCCACTTGTTGAGTCATGCTTTACTTGTTGAGTCACGCTTTGCCTTTTGTTACCTAATGGACTAAACCTCTCCTCGTCACCATTCTCTTTATATGGTGACTCGTGATCCTTTACCCATTGATACATAGCCTCTGCTGCACACATCGCCTTATGCAGTGCACAGTCCCATAGCCCTTACTGTGTACACGGGATTGCGCAGTATCGTACATCGTATAAGTAGTTACCTGACTCCACCTGTATTTCCCCAGCTAGTTCTACGCAATCCAGCGTTGTTACCTAGCATATCCATGAGCCCCAAGTGTGCGCATTGGGTAGTGAGACACTTCTTCTCTTTGCTTCACCCACAAAAGTCTTTGAACTACTTCGAGTGTTTGCTGTGCTACGTTCCAACGCCCAGCGTTAACATTCTCGTACCTGAACCAAGAAACCAAATTCCAATACATCCGATGAGCCCTCGACAACAGAGTTCTCCATCATATCATTCGATGTGGATCCCACTTCATTCCACAAGGATCACCAGTCATCGCCAAACTAACTACTGCCACCGAACTCACCATGACCACTGAAAAGAACAGACCCAAGGCTGTTCTTCCCCCAGAATACCAGAACTTTACCTCCGTCTTCTCAAAAGAAGCCACTGATCATGTACCCCCCTCTTGTCCCTATGACCATGAAATCAATACCAAGGAAATCTTTGTTCCAAAGATTGGGAAGGTCTATCCCCTCTCTCTCAAAGAACGAAAAGCAACCAAATCTTTCCTCAACAAACACCTCGCTTCTGGGAAAATCCGCCCATCCAATGCCCCCCAAGCTTCTCCTTTCTTTTTCATTAAAAAGAAGGATGGAGGCCTTTGCGCTTGCCAAGACTATTGATACCTCAATGAACATACCATCCACAATGCATACCCCCTTCCCCTCATCTCTGACCTTGTCAACAAACTCCAAGGAGCCAAGGTCTTTACCAAGTTTGATGTCCGATGGGGATATAACAACGTCCGCATCAAAGATGGACATCAATGGAAAGCTACCTTTGTCACCCACAAAGGGCTCTTTGAACCCACCATTATGTTCTTTGGTCTCAACAACTCCCCCGCTACCTTCCAACGATTTATGAACAACTCCTTTAGAGACATGATCTCTGAAGGATGGCTCATCATCTACATGGACGATCTTCTCATCTTCTTCCCTGATGACAACACACACACAGAATGAACTCATCGTGTTCTTCAACGCATGAAAGAACTTGACCTTCACCTGAAATTCAACAAATGCACCTTCGCCGCCACCGAAGTCAAATACCTCGGCATGATTGTCAAACCAGGACAACTCGCTATGGATCCCATTACACTAGATGGAATCGCCAAGTGGCCAACACCAACCAAAATCAAGGAGGTTTGCTCCTTCTTGGGGTTCGCCAATTTCTATCAGTGATTTATCCCTGACTACTCCACCATTGCATGATCTCTTATCAATCTTACCAAAAAGGACCTCGCCTGGAATTGGACCCCCTCATGTCAACAAAGTTTTGACAAACTTAAGGAACTCTTCTTGTCAAAACCTGTTCTTCATTTACCCAATCTCTCCTCCCCCTTTGCCATTGCCACTGACACCTCAAAGTTTGCCTCCAGTGCCATTCTTCTCCAAACTGATTTCAACAGAGATTGGCATCCCTGTTCCTACCTGTCGCAATCGTTCTCTCCAGCAGAACAAAATTATGATATCTACAACTGAGAACTCCTGAATCCAGCAAAGACCAACCATTCAGTTCGTCAATGACATATATAGGCTTCATATGGAACCTTGAAAAGTGCACTGTCTCCCTAGCACCGTCCAAGGCATCAAAATACATTGAGGCCATACGAAGCTGGAATACAAGACACATCCACACTCTTGAAGACGTCTTGGGTCTATATGGCAAATTACTGCATGCAACCGCAGTAATACCGCGTGGACATGTGTACCTCACAAGCCTAGAATGCATGCTCAGCATATGTTCGGCTCACCCCTTCATGCTGCACCAACCCATAATGTCCATCACCAATGACCTAGTATGGTGGTCCAAACGCCTACAAAACAGAGACACCCAACGGCCCATATCCCCTCCCATCTTACCTGTCGACCACAGAGCATTCTCAGATGCTAGCTCTGGTGTGGGGATCAGAATCATCAGCAGCAGCTGATGGAGAGCATGGAAACTCACCCCAGGCTGGCAAATGTCATGAGGATCCATCTGCGACATTGGATGGGCAGAAGCAGTTGGATTTGAAATGCTGGTCCAAACCCTTGACCGCACCATCACTCAAAGCCAAAGCATTCTGATCTTCAGCAACAATGCCAGTGTTGTTGAAGGATGGTGGAACAACCGCCACCAGAATACTGAGACCAACCATGTATTCCGATGGATCCATGCGTTCATCCTTGAAGTGCATTGTATCACTGATGTTCGAACGGAATACATTCCCAGCACCCTCAACCCGGCAGATGATCCTTCCAGAGGTATCTACCCTCCATGGAACCTCCTCCTGCCCCGAATCCCAATTCCAGCACCCCTTATTCCATTCATCACGGATGTCACTGATTTACCAGAGCACCCAAACTGAACCACCTGGTCCTCTCAGCATCCACCCGCTAATCGCAATGTGCAATAGGAACGATCCCTCACAGCCCACTGCTCAGCCCAGACACAACACCATGTCGATGACAAGATCGTCTTCACAGTCCTCGCGGAAACATATATCTGAACCGAGGTTTGACCCCCCCTTCTCGAACACCCGTACATCTAACTCATCTGCTCCACTGCACAGCGCACCTGCGCTGCACCCATACCATCCCTCCCTCCACCCCAACCCCTCATCCAGATGCCCCCACTGCCATGCCCATGACCACCTACAACTCTGGATCCCCACTTCCCCATCAACACGTTCCTTACCCATATTTTCTGTTAGATTCGTTGATTTGCCGTCATGAGATCGTGCAAACGAATCATAGGACAAATAACGCTGAGGATATAACCGCTCTCTCTAGCACTTTTGTATGAACTGAGAGCACTTGATACGTGGCTCCAGACGTGGGTGTGATGAGGAACCTCAAAGCATTGTCACACACAAGTACTTCGGGAGACCAGAGATTGCATAGGATAGTACTAGAAGAGAGAAGTACATCCAAGTGCGTAGAACTGGCTGGGGAAATGCCAGTGAAGAGAGTAGACTACTTATACTAGGCTGGGATGCTGCGTAAGGCAGTAGCCGCAGTATATGCTGCGTAAAACAATGCGTGAGCTATGTATGCTGTGCGGGGCAATGCGTGCTGCGCAAGGTGATGCGTGTAGCGCGGTGATGCGTGTAGTGCGGTGATGCGTGTAGCGCGGTGATGCATGCTATCCGGGCTGCATAGGGCAGTGGGACTGCGCGTGCTGCGTATGGCAATGCAGGGTAATCTAGATAGGATCGGGAGATGCGAGTCATCATCGGGAGATGTGATGACAAGGGGAAGGGTCCGTAAAGTAAGGAAAGGTTGAAGGTGACTCAACAGGGGTAGCGTGACTCAACAAGTGAGCGTGACTCAACAAGTGAGTGTAGCATGACTCAAGTGTGAGGGGGAGTCTTCCTCCGGGTGGGAAGGTGTTGACATTCCTCCTCCGAATGAAAGGTAAAGGATTGCGTGAGGAGGAAGGAAAAATGAATTGTCCGGGTGCTAATTCAAATCGTAACAGTATCTGTCGTCGAATATCTCAAGGAGAAACTCTAGGACGGCAAACACGACGCCTTTGCCAAGCGCTCCAACAGAATCCTACTCACCCGCACCACCAATCAACGCCTCTGCACCAGATGGCAATGAAAAGATGGATGCCAAGACCAACATCCTCACGCGCACATCTGCTCAGGCTGCAGAGCAACCACACACGGAGCTTTCAACTGCCATCTCATCCAGAAGCACCCAAGCACGTACACCATATAAACCAGATACCTGGCAGCACTTCATCCACCTCGCCAACCTTCCTGTACGCTTCCATGATATACCCGACGGACTTACATACGGCTTCAGAGTTGACTTTCCCGTCCCTCCTTCCGTACAAACCCCCCCCACTTCACTCCCCACTCTCGCCTTCTACCCCTCTTT
>JBBPLF010001138.1:0-11556 GCA_038089615.1 Aureoboletus auriporus
GATGTACTTCTCTCCTCTAGTACTTTCCTATGCAATCTCTGGTCTCCCGAAGTACTTGTGTGTGACAATGCTTTGAGGTTCTCGTCACACCAATGTCTGGAGCCACGTATCAAGTGCTCTCAGTTCTCAAGAAGCGCTAGAGAGAGCGGTTATATCCTCAGCGTTATTTGTTCCAAGATTCGCTTGCACGATCTCATGACAGCAAATCAATGAATCTAACAGGAATAAATGATTGTCTACCCATGCGTTTACATAGAAAGAGTCCTCGTCTGCTCACATGACTGCTGCTGGCCATTGCATTTTGTGGAGTGGTATGCTTCTGTATGCTTCTGTGACATCTCATGTTGTTGCTTCGGAGCCTGGTGGGAGCCGTGATATTAAAAGGTAAGTAATGGAAAATGTTCCCCAAGAGGCAGGGAAGTCATTAGCATCAATGTATGAGTTGATCAAGGGGTTAGGATATCTAATCAAAGGAGATATGGGAGATGAGAAATTTTGTACCAGTCTATATTTGCTGGGCTTTCCTGGTTTGGGGACGATTGAGATCGGGGAGGTCTGGAAAGGTCCAATGATGGATGTAAGGAGGGACATGGTAAATGGTCTGATGTATCTTTGTTTGGAGATTTCTTTGTGTATCGTGTTTATGAATTCATCATGGTATGTGAAAACGGAATTTTTATTCAACAGGGATTGGGTACATGGAATAATGGGGAAATTGACAATAAAGCCATTATGGAGTCCAGAAGGAATATGGGAGAAGCAAGATATGGCCCCAGCATTAATGAGAGCTGTTTCCCAGGCGTCAGCCTTGTACAGTGTGGTTGGGTAAAGGGTCCTGTGCTCTAGGACAGCAATGGGCTCTGTGGGTGGTTTCTCCACATCCAGAGCAATAATGGAGAGGGTGGTGCTGCTGAGAACAGCTGTTGGGTTGCTGCCAAGCTGCACAGATTTGTTTGTTGTCCCAGGTGCAGGAAGCAGCACAGATGTGGATGTTATGCTTGTGTCTGCTGAGGCAGACAGCACAGATGGAGAGGGCATGTGAGATGAGATCACGTGATGCAGCATGAAAGGATCATTGTTTTTTGGATATGCAGCCAAGTGTTGCTTGGGAGCATGGTGGCGATAGTGGATGCTTGAACCTGCTGGTTGTTCTTGTATTGGTCTGGGCAGCTGCCATTGCAGATTGGGAGGCCACCATGAGGGCAATCATCTGGTCCGATAACCTCATGTGCCTCTCAGTAATCTGAGGGTGTGTTGGATATGTCATGTGCAGCATGGGTCTTTGTCAGGAATGGGCTCAATTTTGCTGTGGGATGAAGTGGATCCAGGGATGAATTCTGGGGATCCATCTTCTGTTAAAGTGAATGAGAGGGTGGAGTTATCAGGGAGGTTGGCTTTGGTTTGGTTGGCTGTATCTAGCCCTTTGTTGGTCCAGTACCATAACTCTATGAACTGGTGGTTTTGGAGTTTGTGGAGGGTGGCTTGTGCAGGTAGGATGACTGGTTGGTTGGGGACTAGGACTTCTGTGCCAGGGATGATCATGAACTTGGTCTTGTTCTGTTAATGCTGGGTGTTGGAACATAGCACAATGAACACTCAAAGTAGTTCGAAGACTTGTTGTGGGTGAAGCAAAGAGATAAGAGGTCTCACTACCCAATGTGCACACTTGGGGCTTGTGGAAGTGCTAAATAACAATGCTGGATTGCATAGAACTAGCTGAGGAGTATAGGTGAAGATATCTAGCTACTTATACTAACTGAATACTGTGGAAGGGTGTGTGTGAAGTAGAGGCTGCAAACTGCAGAAGGCAGTGTGCACAACAGAGGCTGTGGACTGCGGAAGGCAGTGTGCACAGCAGAGGCTGCAGACTGCAAAAGGCAGGACTGTGCAGTAATTGAGGCTATGTGATAAAAAGGAACATGAGGCATTGCATAAAGAGAGCGATGTCAAGGAGAAGATGGTCCATTAAGTAAGGAAATGTAGTTCTGAGGGTTCCCGAAGAGTTCCCATGGTCCTGTTCAAAGAATGAAATTAAAAAGGAGAAGCAGATAAGTTTCAGGCAAAGATACAAGGAGAAATGATGAGTCCATAAACATAAGGAAAAGATGGGTTATATGGGAAAACTGTAACATTACCCCCTTCATAACGCTGGAGCACCTGCTCAGCGATCTGGTCCATCAATATCCCCCTCGTTGACCTTGTAGTTGGTGAAATTGAGGTCCCCATTGAGAAAACCATCATCTTGGTTGAGCCCAATGTAAACTGGGCAATTGGCATGAACATGTCCATACCCATCACACTTGCCGCATTGTTGTTGATGACACTTTGCCTGGACATGTCCTGGGGCATGTTTGTGGCACCAGGGGCAAGTGTATTTGTTACGATTCACCCCTGTTCATTCTTTTCCTCTTGTCATCTTGCTTACTTCTTTGGACACTCCTATCGGATGTCTCATCATCTTGATTACTCTTTTATGCATTCCCATCAGACACATGTCTTGCTGTACAGCCCGCTTGACATCATTGTTTCCTCTTCTGTCTTACTTGCTGTGTATTACTAAACATTCTTAGGAATTCCTTCACATTCTATTGCTTAGTAATTCCCTTTTCTCCTTCCTATATAAATCCTACAATACCAATGATGTACCTCACGCTTGACCTACCTGGAATAGCATCATACCTTGTACATCGCCCTTGATCCCTCAGATCCCTTGTCTTTTTGAAGTCTTCGTCCTACTCTGAGTGGACACTCCCTCAAATCCTTGAAACCACCAATGATCGTCTTATTGTCAGAACCCTTGAACTCTTGAACCATCTACATATGATGAAGGTTCATCCTAGACAGAACCCTTGAACTGACCAGGTCTACATTCACCTCTACCTGAGTTGAGCATAACAAAAGGTCAAGCGTGCTATAAACAGGCTACCATTGTCGTAAGCCTTTTATCACCATTTCCCACCACTGACCCTCGACCAACCCTTGTTGGGCTCACCACTGAACCCCAGCTCAAAAACCTACTTCTGAGCCTGAACCTGACCCCTACCTCACTGACCTTGAGGAGGAACTTGACCTTGACACCACCCTTCTTACTGAAGAAGAATGAAGGGAAGACCTTGACCTAGCTCACACATTGTCTACTACCTTGAACATCCCATGAGTACCCACACCCCCATCACCAACCCCAGTCGCCCCTTGAACCAACCCCTTTGCAATACCCCCATCCTTGTCACCTGTAATCCCAACCATGTCTAACATCACCCCTGCCACCAAACCCACAGAAATTCGCATTGAAACCCCCGAATCCTTCAATGAAAACCCAGCCAAAGCCATGATCTGGCTCAACACAGTAGTCTTCTATCTCATGGTCAATGACAAAGTATACAACTCCAAAGCCAAATGTGTTGCCTTCACCCTATCCTATATGACAAAAGGAACTGCCATTACTTGGGCAGCCACCTATTGCCAGAAAGCCTTAAATGCAACACCTCCGGACTTAGGAACCTTCACCGACTTTCAAACTGTGTTTAAAACTGCATTCAAAAGAAAGGACACCACTGAGAAAGCCATCACCTGGCTCACCACCTACCGTATGCCTGAAAATGGCAACCTCTCTGAATACATTGCCAACTTCCAGAACAACATTATCGTCTCTGGAATCACCGAAGACAGCATCTTGAGATCATTCTTCAGAGCAGGACTTCCCATCTCCATGTCTGAAAAGATCAGCGAATCAAGCAAGGACACCAAGACCATTGACAACTGGTACAAACGAGCGCAAGAAGTCCAAACCAGATGAGACATTGCCAAAGCCTTCGCCCAGCAACACCATAGCAAGGTCACCACCCAGATTTACACCCCATCATCCTCCAAAAATCAGACTAAACCACGTGATCCCGATGCCATGGACATTGATGCTGTTCACGTCTCCAAACTCACCCCAGAAGAATGCAAACAATGCAGAGATAAAGGACTTTGCTTCCACTGCAGGAAACCCGGACACATGAGCAGGGAATGCCCCAACTTCACCAAAAGGGAACCTACTGTCAAAACGACCACCCAAGAGAAGATTCCCAACCTCATGGACATCGATGACAAAGAAGAAACCATTTGAAGGGTAGCTTTCACCCCTTCAGATTTTTGAAAAAAGGGGAACTTGATCAACGCAAGTCTCCCCTACCCTTAGATGCAATGCTGTACATGTACAATCTTTGACCAAATCTATGCAAATCCCTGTCCAGATCGTCGTTCCATCACATACTCTGCAAACCATTGAAACTTGTGTCTTAGTTGATAGTGGAGTGGACATCTCCTGTATCAATTGACAATTTGTGCAAAAACACAGATTGCCCACCACCAAACTTGCGAAATCCATCAGTGTATGAAATGCCGATTCCTCTTTCAACAACAATGGAGAGATTCGGTACACTTGTGATCTTCTCCTTGTTATCGAAGGTATTACCCAATGAACCACTTTTCATGTCATGTCTTGTGGATGTGACAACATCATACTTGGACTCCCCTGGCTCAAGAAGACCAACCCAACAGTTGATTGGGCAAAATGAACCCTCTCCCTTGACAAATCCCTTGACAAATCCAAAGATCTCTTCCATTCCCACATGGAAGATACCAAATGACATGACACCTTCTATACAAAGGCATCCTTTTCCCCCATCAAAACATGTCCATGTCAACACTGCCACGGAAGATCATCTCTTCTTGTATCTAAACCAGGAAACCGAATCCCAGTATATCTGATGAGCTCTTGACAACCAAGTCCTCCATTGCATCATCTGATGCAGATCCCGCTTCATCCCCAAGGGATCACCTGTCATTGCCAAGTTAACCACCACCACCGAACTCACCATGACCACCAAAAAGAACAAACCCAAAGCCGTCCTTCCACCTGAATACCAGAGCTTTGCCTCTGTCTTCTCAAAAGAAGCCACTAATCACGTACCCCCCTCTCAACCCTATGACCATGAAATCAACACCAAAGAAACCTTCATCCTGAAGATCAGGAAGATTTACCCCCTCTCTCCTGAAAAACAAAAGGCGATTGAGTCTTTCCTTGATGAACACCTCACTTTTGGGAAAATCTGCCCGTCTAATTCCCCCCAAGCCTCTCCTTTCTTTTTTATCAAAAAGAAGGATGGAGGCCTTCGTCCATGCCAAGACTATCAATACCTCAATGAACATACTGTTCGTGATGCATACTCCCTTCCACTCATCTCCAACCTCGTCGACAAACTCCAAGGAGCCAAGGTCTTTACCAAGTTTGATGTCCAATGGGGATACAACAATGTCCGCATCAAAGATGGACATCAATGGAAAGCTGCATTCATCACCCATAAAGGACTCTTTGAACCTATGGTCATGTTCTTTGGCCTTAACAACTCTCCCGTTACCTTCCAACACTTCATGAATGACTTTTTTAGAGACATGATCTCTGAAGAATGGCTCATCATCTACATGGATCATCTTCTCATCTTCTCCCCTGATGACAACACCCATACAGAACAAACCAAACGTGTTCTTCAATGAATGAAAGAACTCAACCTTCACCTGAAACTAGAGAAATGTACCTTTGCTGCTACCAAAGTCGAATATCTCAGAATGATTGTCAAACCTGGACAACTTGCTATGGATCCCATTAAACTCAATGGAATCACCAAGTGGCCCACACCCACCAAGGTCAAGGAAGTTCGCTCTTTCCTTGGATTTGCCAACTTCTATCGACGATTTATTCCTGACTACTCCATTGTTGCATGCCCTCTTATCAACCTTACCAAGAAAGACCTCATCTGGGACTGGACCCCCTCGTGCCAACAAAGCTTTGATAAGCTTAAAGAACTCTTCCTGTCGAAACCTGTTCTTCACTTACCCAATCATTCCGCCCCTTTTGCCATCGCCACCAACGCCTCCAAGTTTGCTTCTGGTGCCATTCTTCTCCAAATTGATTCCAACAGAGATTGGCATCCTTGCTCCTACCTATTGCAGTCATTCTCTCCCTCGGAATGAAACTATGATATCTATGACAGAGAACTCCTCGCTGTCATCCACACCCTGAAATCCTGGTGACACTATCTCCATGGATCCCCTTTCCCAGTCCAAGTCTTCACTGACCACAAAAACCTGACATATTTCCACCAACTGCAAGCTCTTAACTGTCGACAAGCCCACTGGCTTCTTGATCTCGCTGACTTTGACCTTAAAATGATCCATGTTCCTGGGAAACTCCTTGCTGGCCCTGATGCCCTCTCTCACTGTCCTGACCTCCTCCCTGACTCGTTCTCTGAAAACGAGGAAACAACCCTCCTTCCCCCTTCTCTCTTCGTCAACCTCATTGATATCTCACTTTCTGACCGTATCAAATCTGCTTCCACCTCTGACCCCCTTGTTCTCCAAGCCCTCCAATCCATGGAGGGTGACATTCCTCCTGCCTTTCACTCTTGCCTTTCTGACTGGCAATCCCTCAATGGCATCCTCACTTACAAAGGTCGCGTCTATATTCCTCCTGACGACTCCCTTCGTCATTCTGTCCTCACTCGCTGCCACAACCACAAATCTGCTGGCCACCCTGGTTTCCTCAAAACACATCAACTCATCTCTGCTGAATTCTGGTGGCCTGGCCTTGCCTCCTATGTCCACAAATATGTTGAGGGTTGTGCCACCTGTCAACAGAACAAGGCAAACACACATCCCACTTGTCCCCCTCTCCTCCCATCCTCCGTGTCTTGCCCTTTCCAACAGATCTCCTGTGACCTGATTGTGGATCTCCCTCCCTTTGCTGGCTTCAACTGTCTCTTGGTCATGGTTGACCATGGGCTTACTAAGGGGGTAATTCTCTGCCCCACAAAGACAACCATCACTGCCAAAGGAATCGCCACCCTCTTTTTCCACAAAGTCTACAAACAATTCAGCTTATATGACAAAATCATCTCTGACCAAGGTCCCCAATTTGCCTCATCCTTTGCAAAAGAACTTGGAAAACTCCTCGGCTATAACTTGTCCCTGTCCACCGCCTATCACCCACAATCTGATGGAGAAACCGAATGCGTAAACCAAGAAATCGAAACATATCTCCACATCTTCTGCAGAAATAACCCCACCTCATGGTCTGATTCCATCTCCCATGCTGAATTTGCCCACAATCACCACCCTCATTCTGTCACCAACCAATCCCCATTCTATCTCATGATGGGATATGAACCCCGTGCTCTACCCACAGTCCTCCCAGAAACCACCCTTCCTGCCATCAAAGAACGACTGAAAACCCTTACTACTGTTCACAATGAAGCCCTCACTGCCCATGAACTAGCAAGACAATTCATGGCCTCCTGAACCAGGAAAATGTTCTCCCCCTTCCAAAAAGGAGATAAAGTTTGGCTAGAAGCACGGAACCTCAAGCGATCTATCACCAACCCAAAGTTCACACTGAAGCGAGAAGAACCTTTTACCATTGTCAAGGTCCTGTCCCTGATCACATACCAACTCTGACTACCCCAAACATGGAAAATCCATCCCATGTTCCACACTTCTCTCTTATTGCCCTATCGCAAAAACAATGTACATGGCCCAAACTTCCCCACACCACCACCTGATCTTATCACTGGAGAAAAAGAATATGAAATCAAGAAGATTCTACGCCACAGAGGAACTCCGTCCCATCGGTCCTTCCTGATCTGATGGAAGGGATACACAGCTGAAGATGACTCATGGGTTCCTGAGTGCGACTTGAAACATGCAAAGTCCACTCTCCTTGACTATAAGAACTGTCACCCTTCCGTCTTTCTGAAGAATGCTTCGAAAATAAAACTTTGAATTTCAACCAGGACTCCCCTTCTACAAGTTCTTCTTCCTATTTCACAACAACCTTCCACTGTCCCATCCCCTTGAACACCAATACTTTTGCAATAAAACTTACGACAACTGCCTTTGGCATTACAAATTGTGATCCATCATGCCTCTCATTTACTCTCACTGGTCTACCACCCCAGTTCCTTCTGTTTCCATCTCTTCCATTACTATACCTTTGTCTGACAGACTTTCTTCTCATCCTTCTTCACCCACATTCCTTACACCTTGGAGTACCGACTCCTGGGGCCCTACCACCAAAGAGACCCCTCCTGCACCCACTGATGAACCCATCCAATCCATTGATCTTCCCCTCTCTGCCTTCCACACCCAGGAAGTCCCCACCACTGCTGCCCTTGACTTAATGGCTAGACAAATCGCCAATCCCCAAATGACCATTTACTTTAGAAGTCATTTCGACATGGAATCCCCATTGTGGAACCTCCATCGAGCCTTCTTACAAAACCAATGTCTTGCAAACCTACTCTCCCTAGCATTGTCTAACAAGAGCATCGCCTCTCGCATCGGAATCCTTCAACAGATCCAAACCCAAACCAAAGGAAACCTCCTCTTGACCCTGTACCAACTACAAATGTCCCTTGCCATCTCTGAGATTGATCGCTACCACCATCAATTAGGAGAGGTACAAGCTCGACAAGAACAGCGAACTGGTACACCTGTTCCCATCTTCCCTCCTCCCTCTCCAGTTCTATCTACACCTTCTGCATTGTCCACCAAATTCTCTATCAAGGAACAATGTGCTGAACAAATGGCCATCACTGTGGCTCAATGCCTCCTCCCACCTGGTTTCTCAACTTTCGCTGTGTGGCACAAGGCTGAAGGACAATGACCTCCTTCCAATCCCACTGACCACTGCTTTGACTGTCAATGCAAAGGCCACTTCATGGCCAACTGTCCTGACTATCACTGCCACCACTGCCAAGTCATTCAACCAGGACATGTCACCTTTCGTTGCCCTTGGCGCCACCGTTCTCCACCACATTCCTCTTCTTCCACAACCAGTACTTCTTCTACCAACCCCATTCCCATTCCTCCCCCCACATTTCTATGTTCCTCGCATGATTTCTGCGAACACATCTACTCCTTGTCGCCATCATTGCACTTGGAGATGTAGCAGATGGTATTTGGACTGCTCCCTTATTCAATCCTGTCAACAATCATGGTCTTCTTCTGTTGAAAACTCCTCCTATGCTGACAAAGATCATGGTGATAACGTGTGGGACAATACTGCTATTGCCAACATTACTGGTTCACCGGGTGCAGATTACGATTTTTAATTCTTTACTTTGTTATTCTCTTTGCAGCTTTGAATATACTCCGGGGGTAATGTTACAATTCACCCCTGTTCACTCTTTTCCTCTTGTCATCTTGCTTACTTCTTCGGATGCTCCTATCGGATGTCTCGTCATCTTGATTACTCTTTTATGCGTTCCCATCAGACACATGTCTTGCTGTACAGCCTGCTTGACATCATCATTTCCTCTTCTGTCTTACTTGCTGTGTATTACTAAACATTCTTAGGAATTCCTTCACATTCTATTGCTTAGTAATTCCCTTTTCTCCTTCCTATATAAACCCTACGATATCAACGATGTACCTCATGCTTGACCTACCTGGAATAGCATCATACCTTGTACATCACCCTTGATCCCTTGGATCCCTTGTCTCCCTTGAAGTCTTCATCCTACTCTGAGTGGACGCTCCCTTGAACTCTTGAAACCACCAACAATCGTCTTATCGTTGGAAGAACCCTTGAACCCTTGAACTGACCAGGTCTACGTTCACCTCTACCCGAGTTGAGCATAACAGTATTTTCTGCAGAAGACATAGACATGATCTGCTTTTCTGCATTGGTGGCAGCAGAGCCATTTCTTAGGAGGGCGTGTAGGGATATTGGAAGTGTCAATGTCAATGGGGTCTTGAGAAGTGCCTGCTCCGTCCAAGGATGTTGATCTGGTCCCTCGAAAGAAATGGAGTAAGGGGTGAAGGGTGTCTCCCAAGGTGTTTAGGGTTGCTTGGGGAAGTCTTGGGGAAAGTATGCTCTCATGACGAGTAAAAGCCCTTCGTTGCATATCTTCTGGGGCAGGAGTGGACAAACGGGTGGCAACTGGAGAATCCTCAGAAAAGCTGGAGGAAGTGGGGGCATGGGTATTGATCTTAGGGGATTCTGGAATGGACAATGGTGCAGGAAATAAGATCTTTCCAGGGAGCTTGGGGGTGGAATCTGTAGGATGGGAAAGGGGGTCCTTTCAACCAAGACAGGTGTGTCCAAGTGGGGATCAAATGGTATGGTGCATGGGGTGTCTCTTACATAAGTTCTGTATTCCTGGACACTCATTATGTTGAAGAAGGGCTCGACAAAGGGTCGGAGCAGGTTCTCATCGATGCAATCTACTAGATGTCCAAATCCTTCCTCATAGAGGAGGTCAAGAATAAGGGAGCAGGCCTCATCTACTCCAGTCTGCATGGTGGCCATGAATTGTTCAGGGGAGTCATGGGGAACAAGTTGGTGGGCGGTGAGACAGATGACTTGGTAAGTTCGGAATAGGGTGCACAGATCTTTGGTTTTCTTATCATAATTATAGTGCAGGTCTAGTTCCATGCACAAGGAAAGAGCTGGGGTGGTTAAGATGGAGGCAAAGAGGATTCTTTGCAAGCAAGGGGGAAGATGGTTGGAACAGACATAGTAAGGATAAGGTAGTTCAAGATGGTTTTTCTGCGTCATGAGGGATTCATAGGTCCCTCTGGCCATGATGCAATTGTGGTGGGTAAGAGGGGAGGAGGTTTGCTGGGTCATGATTCATAGTGCCAAGGGCAACCACTGTACTTCCTGTTACAGAAATATTGGTGTTCAAGAGGATGGGTTGGTGAGAGGTCATTGCAATAAAGGAAGAAAAACTTGTAGAAGGGGAGACCAGGTTGGAATTCAAAGTTTCTCCTGCAGAGCATTTACTGAGGGAAGTCTTTGGGGTGAGAGGACTTATATTCATCCAGGAGTGTTTCCGCATGTTTGAGGTTTCCCTCTGGTTCCCAGGTGTTTTCTGCTGCGGAATATCCTTTCCAGGATACAAGGTATTGTCTCCATCCTTGTATTCCTCTGTATGAGAGAATGGAATCTATTTTGTATTCTTCTTCTCTGTCAATCAGTTCAGGTGGTGGGTCAGAGAAGTTGGGGCTGTGTTCCACAGTCTCCCAATAAGGTGATAGTAAGGAGGCATGGAAGACATCATGTATTTTCCAGGTTGGCAGTAGTTTGAGGCAATATGACATAGGGGAGATAACTTGTGTGATTTCAAATGGTCCTTCTCACTTAGGGGATAGTTTTCTTGATAGGTACTGCAGTCAAAGATTCCTTCCTTCTAGCCAAACTTTATTGCCAACTTCCCAGGGTTGGAACTTTGAAGAAGTTCATTTTTTCATGATCCATTGGGTCTTTTTGTGTACAGCAAGGGCTTCCTGTTGGGCTTCTTCCAACTCAGATAGCCATGTTTCCAAGGCAGGGAGGAACATTTTTCCAATTGGAGGATAAAAGCAGGGTTCATATCCCAAGATGAGGAAAAAGGGGGATTTCAGGGTAGAGGAGTGTACTGTGGAATTGTGGGAGAATTCTGCCATAGGAAGTAGTTTTGCCCATTGTTCTGGGTGTCCATCACAGAATATTTGTAGGTAGGTTTCAAGTTC
>JBBPLF010001139.1:0-11553 GCA_038089615.1 Aureoboletus auriporus
TGATCAATTCACTGGGCCCATCAATAACATCTGTCGTGATGCTGAGTCAGCCCATCAATGGCATTGGTTAAGGTTGGTACTATGTTATATCAGCCTGTCAGTGCCAATTGCATTGATCATCCCTTGGCCCATCGGTATATCATGGTGCTATCCACAGTCAGCCCATGGATGGCATTGGTGATCAGTTCCCTGGGCCCATCAATCATGTCTGGTGTGATGCTGAATCGGCCCATCCATGGCATCAGTCAATCTCAGTACCATGTTATATTGGCCCATCCATGCCAATCGCATTGATCATCCCTTGGCCTATCAGTATATTGTGATGCTATTCCAGGTCAGCCCATTCTTGGCATTGGCGATCAGTTCACTGGGTCCATTGATAATACCTCATGTGATGCTGAGTCAGCCCATCCATGGCATCAGTACTATGTGACATTGGCCCATTGGTAAATCTCTGTACTACGCCAGGTCGGTTTATCCACTGGCATGGCATCAGTCATCACTGTTGTTGGGCCATTGGTATATCCCAGCAATATCCTCTATTGGCCTATTCATGGAATTCAGAATCTGTCCATCTGTATATATTTCCTTCTATGTTTCATATTTCACTACATCAGTACATTTACTACCCCATGCTACAATATTTGTTGGCCCATCTATCTTCTTCAGATGTTCACTATAGCTCAGCCAACCATCAGCTTGCCATGTATTGCAGCCTATTTGCAACCTCAGCTGGTTGCAGTTCTCAATATTATTGACTGAAGGGGCTCAATATGCACAGGTGAGAGATGGAGGGTTTCATCCCCTGAAGTAATTCCAGGGGAGTTTTCCAGTTCAGGCGAACGTTGGGGGTGCAATTATACACATGGGCCACATGTAGGATTGCAAACTCCCAGTATGAGGATGGGAGGCAGGCATGTAAGCGCATAGCCTGTGCCTTTTCCATCAGAGTGTGAATAAATTGCTCCATGCGACCATTTTGCTGATGAGCATATGGGGCAGATTGTTGTATGTTGACACCATTGTCACACATGTACTCCTTAAATGCCTTGGAGGTATATTCTCCTCCTGCGTCAGAACGCCAGTGTTTGATGATGGCATTATATTGAGTGTGGATAAAGGCGAAGAACTGCTTCACAGTTTGAAGGGTCTGATCCTTGGACTTGATGCAAATGACCCAACCCATGGATGTATAGTCATCATAGAAGACAACGGTGTGCTTATATTTATGGTATGATTCAATCTCAAAGGATTTCAGGTCTGAATGGATTAACTCAAAGGGAGGAGAGGCCCACATCTCGCTATGAGGAAAGGGGCAATTGGGTTGTTTGCCCATCTTGCATCCTGGACATATCTGTTGTTTAGTTGGGACAGTGATGTTTGGGGAGTCCTCTAAGTGATGCTTGGCAGCCTTCAGTACCTCATTGGAGGGGTGGCCAAGCCGGCAGTGCATGATGTTACGATTTTCCCTTATAACCCCTCTTTTCCTTATGTCTATGGACTCATCGTCTCTCCTCAAGTCTTCACAAGACACCTATCTTCTTCTCCCCATTAGGTTCCTTTCACCTTTTTGTTTTACTTGTTGAGTCACGCATTATCTTTTTCTTACATAACCTTATGAACACCTGACGAACACTTGTTGAGTCATGCTTTGCCTTTTTTTTACATAATGGACCAAACCTCTCCTCGTCACCATTCTCCTTATATGGTGACTCGTGTTCCCTTACCCATTGATACATAGCCCATACTGCGCACATCGCCTTACACAGTGTGTAGCCACATAGCCCTTACTGCACACACTGGATTGCGCAGTATTATACACCATATAAGTAGTTACCAGACTTCACCTGTATTTTCCCAGCTAGTTCTACGCAATCCAGCATTGTTACTTAGCACATCCACGAGCCCCAAGTGTGCACATTGGGTAGTGAGACATTTCTTCGCCTTGCTTTGCTCACAACAAGTCTCCGAACTACTTCAAGTGTTCGCTGTGCTACGTTCCGACGCCCAGCGTTAACAAAAGAACTAGCTCTTCAACCTCATCTCTGTCCCTTGACAGAAAGATACACCCACCATTTCCAGACAAGGATCTCGACAAGGACAGATCATACGTCCCCTTCTGACTCATCAGACGATACTCCTACACCGACCTCTCTCTTCGCACTTCCAGCACCAATCCCCGCGGAAGATTGGAGAATCCAAGAGGCACCACCAATCCATAGACAACTGCCACCCCCACCACCCGAAGAACCTCATCACGACATAGAAATGTCAGACCATGGAAGCAAAGACATAGAACTCAAAGCCGGACTCCCAGCAGATTTCTCTGGAGATCCGAAGGATGCTATATGTTGGAAGATGGCCATGACAGCCTACTTCAATATGAACCAAAAGTTCTACAATGAGAATGCCAAAGTCTTAACCGCCCTTGCAAAAATGAGCAAGGGTCGAGAAAGTGCCTTTTCTGAATCCATTTACATGCAACTTGCCAACAACACAATAAAAGATCTCACCTTCACCAAGCTCATGGAACTATTCGAGAAGACCTTCTTCCCCTTCGACTACAAGAACCAAGCCAGGGACCAACTAGACAAACTAGTGCAGATAGGGAAGAGCGATGCTGGATATACCAACTACATCACTGCCTTTCAGGCCGCAGAGGCCATAGTGGGAATAGACGATGAATTAACAAAGATAAACTACCTCATGAAAGAACTGGACCCAGACATCTCCACAAAGATCCTCTCCATCAACCCCATCCCTGACAAACTCTCTGAATGGCTTAGGCTTGCCGGAGTATTCCACGCTCAGAACAAGAGGATAGAGGACCTGTGAAAGGGACGAAAGGTGGATCTCCCAAACAAGGGAAGACCTACCAGAGACCCTAACACAATGGACGTTGACGCCGTTCGCATCAACTACACCCAGCTTTCACCGGTAGAAAGGGCAGAACACATGAGGAACAACAAGTGTTTCAAATGCCACTGGGCAGGATGCCACTCCAGGAACCACCCCCGAGACAAACATCCTGAGGGACAAGGAAAGAGCAACAACTGGGCCCCTCCTCGCCTGCAGAGGAACCCTGCTAGAAAAGAACAGGTCAGGAAGACCAAGTTCGAAGAGTACCAGGATACCCTAAAAGAAAGGGGTATCACTGAGGAGGAACTCATACGCACACTCGACATCCTCTACGACATCAACAAACCGGAAACCGTTGCCACAACCCAGGTTGAAGAAGAAGAAGAAATCCCAAAGAAGGATTTTTAGATGGGAAGAAAGGATCGATGCTCTCCAGTCCTGAAGTAATAGCACCAGTGTTCTTGTCTGATCCAAACAGTGAATCTATGCAAATCCCTATTTCTCTGTTCGAACAAGAAAACTACCAAATCGTCAACACGTTTGCACTCATTGACTGTGGAGCAAGTGAAGACTTCATAGATCACGATCTAGTGAAGAAGAAAGGCTATAAACAGATCCGACTGGATAAACCAAAGAAGGCACAGAATGCCGATGGATCCCCAAATATAGGAGGAATCATCCGCCACAAGGTGATCCTTACCATTCGGATCAGAGAAGTAAATGAGAAGAGAGAATTCCTTGTTATCAATTGCAGGAAAGAAAACCTAATCCTCGGGATAACCTGGCTCCGAGAAACCAACCCCTCAATAAACTGGACCACAGGAGAAGTCGCCCTACCTGACAAGCCGAAAACCCCACAATACGACACTCCAAAAGCGACATGTCAAAGATACCTCATCCGATATCTGGACCTAGATCCAGATGAGAAAATAGCCAAAATGTGGAAAAAGAGAATGGACAAAAAGATAGAGATCCTCAGGAAAACCACATTTGCCACTGAACTTGCTGCCCAGGAAAAACTCAAAGAGGAAACACTTCCACCAGAATATGAAAACTTCGCTGACATCTTTGCCGAACGAGAAGGAGATGAGTTACCACCATCCTGACCATTTGACAATGGAGTAGACCTCGACTCAACCTTCGTACCCAAGATGGCCAAAATATATCCTTTGAACCCCAAGGAGAAAGAAGCCTGTAAAGATTTCATCGATGAACACCTGAAATCCAGGAAAATTGTCCCATCCAAATCCCCACAGGCATCCCCGTTCTTCTTTGTACCAAAGAAGGATGGGTCCATATGTCCATGCCAGGACTATCGATACCTCAACTCCCATACCATCAAAAACGCTTACCCACTTCCCCTCATCTCCGATCTCATTGACCAACTCAAAGGATCATCCATCTTTACTAAAATGGACATCCGATGGGGATACAACAACATCCTTATCAAATCACAAGACAGATGGAAAGCTGCATTTATAACACCTATGGGACTATTCGAACCAACTGTGATGTTTTTCGGCATGTGCAACTCCCCAGCAACGTTCCAAGCCTTGATGAACCACACCTTCGCAGATCTTCTTGCTGAAGGATGGTTAATCATCTACATGGACGACATTCTCATCCATTCCAGTGACCCCACAGTACACCAAGAATGGACTCGTCAAGTCCTCCAAAGACTCCGAGAACATAAACTATCCCTAAAGTTGCAGAAATGCTTCTTCGACAAAGCTGAGGTAGAATACCTTGGGATGATTATCAGAGCCGATCGGATTCAGATGGATCCAGTCAAACTGAACACCATAAACGAGTGGCAAGCCCCAAAATCGGTCAAAGCAGTCCGATTATTCATCGGGTTCTGCAACTTTTATCGGAAATTCATATCCAATTTCTCCACCAAAGCAAAACCGTTACATGACTTAACCAGAAAAGGAGCAAAGTGGGAGTGGACGAAAAAGTGTGAAGAAGCCTTCCTAGCCATCAAACAAACCTTCACCCAGAAACCAGTCCTCCAAATGCCCAATGTTACCAAACCTTTCACCGTCATGACCGACGCCTCCTTAACAGCTATAAGGGCTGTCCTCATGCAAAACGACAGCAACGGAGATCTACATCCTTGCGCCTATCTCTCTAAAACCCTATCACCTGCGGAGCGGAACTATGATATCTACGATCGAGAACTCCTAGGGGTTATTCGTGCCCTGGAAAAATGGAAACACTACTTGCAGGGAACAGGACTTCCTGTAACGGTCATCACTGACCATAAAAACCTTGCATATTTCAAAGAACCACAAAAACTCTCCAGAAGACAGGCACGATGGATGCTATTTCTTCAGGACTTTGACCTCCACTTCTCCCCAGTACCTGGAACACAAATGGGGCCTGCCGACGCCCTGTCCCGACGTGATACAGTGGATACCTCCACTGACAACCAGGAAGTAACCCTCCTCCCCAAGGACATCTTCATCCGAACCCTCGATATTGCCTTAATCAAGAAAATTGCCGAATCTACTCCCTCGGACCCATTGGTCCTCACTGCCCTGAAAGCACTAAACGAAGGCACCCCTTTGATCTCCAAATCGTCCCCACATGACTGGGAATATACCGAAGGAATGCTACACTACAAACATCGTCTTTATATCCCGGAACCCGCACGACATGGACTTGTCCGCCTTATCCATGAAAGCAACCATGGAGGACATGGGGGGATTTTCCACACTACCAACCTGGTGCAACGAGACTATTGGTGGCCTGGCATGACCACCTTTATTCGCAAATTCATTCAAGGTTGCACAGTCTGCCAAGCTAATAAAATCAATACCCATCCTACTACACCGGCGCTGACGCTCCTCCCCTCCTCCTGCACTCACCCCTTCCAACAGGTCTCGGTCGACCTTATCACTGATCTTCCCCCCTCTCTCACTTTCGATTCTATCATGGTCGTGGTCGACCATGGGCTTACTAAGGGGGTAATCCTCATCCCTTGCAATAAAAACATTGACGCCGCCGGAGTTGCCCAACTATTTTTCACAAACGTATTCCGACACTACGGACTCCATGATCACTGCATTTCCGATAGAGGACCTCAATTTGCATCTGCATTTGCATGAGAACTGGCCAGACTTCTAAAATACGATCTAAAACTCTCCTCAGCATATCACCCCCAAACTGATGGTGAAACAGAACGAGTAAACCAAGAGCTTGAGACCTATTTGCGCATATTCTGTGACGGACACCCAGAACAATGGGCGGAACTACTAACCATGGTGGAATTCTCCCATAATTCCGCTGTACACTCCTCCACCCTGAAATCCCCCTTCTCCCTCATCTTAGGATATGAACCCCGCTCCTATCCTCCAATCGGAAAGACATTCCTCCCTGCCCTGGAGACACGCCTATCGGAACTAGAGGAAGCCCAATGGGAAGCCCTTGCAGCGCACAAGAAGACCCAACGGATCATGAAGGAATGAACCTCTTCCAAATTCCATCCCTGGGAAGTCGGTGACAAAGTCTGGCTGGAGGGAAGAAACCTTCAACTGTGGTACCTATCAAGGAAACTATCCCCCAAACGAGAAGGACCATTTGAAATCACACAGGTTATCTCCCCTGTGTTGTACCGCCTCAAACTACCACCCACCTGGAAGATACATGATGTCTTCCATGCCTCTCTCCTATCCCCTTTTCAAGAGACTGCGGAACACGGCCCCAACTTCTCCGACCCACCGCCCGAACTGATCGGCGGAGAAGAAGAGTACGAAATAGACTCCATCCTCTCACACCGCAGAACACAAGGAAGAAGGCAGTACCTGGTATCCTGGAAGGGATACTCTGCAGCAGAGAACACTTGGGAACTGGAGGGAAACCTCCAACATGCACAAACACTCCTGGACGAATATAAGTCCGCCCGACCCAAGGACTTCCCCCAGTAAATGCTCCAAAGAAGAAACTTCGAATTCCAACCAGGCCTTCCCTTCTACAAGTTCTTCTTCCTCTATCGTAACGACCTTCCTCCGTCTCATCCCCTCGAACATCAATACTTCTGCAATAGACTATACAGCGGCTGCTCCTGGCACTATGAATCATGACCCAACTATCCCCCTCGTCGAACACCCATTGCAACTGCATTATGGCCAGGGGAACCTACGAATCCCTTATGGCCCAAAAGACCCACCTCGAGCTGCCTTACCCCTACTACGTCTGTTCTAATCGCCTCCCCCCTCGCCTACGAAGGATCCTCTTCGCCTCTGTCTTGACCACCCCCGCTCTAACCTTGCGTATGGAATTAGACCTGCGCTACAACTATGATAAGAAAACCAAGGATCTATGCTCCCTCTTCCGAACATACTAGATCGTCCGCCTCGCCGCCCAACAACTTGTTCCCCATGATTCCCCAGAACACTTCGTATCCACCATGCAAACTGGGGTGAATGAAGCACGTTCCCTCACTCTTGACCTCCTCTATGAGGAGGATTTCGGACACCTAGTAGACCGTATTGACGAGAATCTGCTCTGACCCATTGTAGAGCCATTCTTCGAGATCATGAGTGTCCACGAGTATAAGGTCTATGTAGGAGACGCCCCTTGTGCTATACCCTTCGATCCCCATCTTGACATGCCCGTATCTGTGGAAAGAACCCCTTTGCCAGTCCTCCAGATCCCACCTCCTCGTTCCCCTGAAAGGACGTATTTTCCTGCTCCAATCTCCATTCCTGAATCCCCCAAGATCGACACTCATGCCTCCACTCCCTCCATTGTTTCGGAAGACTCTCCAGTCGCCACCCGTTCACCCACTCCTGCCCCTGAGAACATGCAACGAGGAGCTCTTATGCGCCATGAGAGCCTGTTATCACCTAGACTCGCCCAAGCAACCCTGAACACACTGGATGATACCCTCTGCCCCCTCCTCAATTCCTTTTGAGGAGTCAGATCCACCTCCCTTGATGGAGCAGGCACTTCCCGAGACCTAATCAACGTCAACACCTCCCAAATCCCAACTTGTCTGAAGAAATGACTCCACTGCCACCAGTGCGGAAAACCGGACCATCTCCACATCTTTTGTGGGAAGTACACCTGCCCCTGGTGCCATAAACACGCCCCAGGGCACGTCCAGGCTAAATGCCCCCAAAGGCGATGTGGGGAATGTGACGAATATGGGCACATTCACGCCAATTGCCCGGTTTACAACGGGCTCGACCGAGATGACGGCTTTCTCGATGGCGACCTCAACTTCACCAATTACGAGGTCAACGAAGGAGATGTTGAGGGACCAGATCGTTGAGCAGGTGCTTCAACATTACAAAAGGGGTAATGTTACGATTTTCCCTTATAACCCCTCTTTTCCTTATGTTTATGGACTCATCGTCTCTCCTCGTGTCTTCACAAGACACCTATCTTCTTCTCCCCATTAGGTTCCTTTCACCTTTTTGTTTTACTTGTTGAGTCACGCATTACCTTTTTCTTACATAACCTTACGAACACCTGACGAACACTTGTTGAGTCACGCTTTGCCTTTTTTTTACATAATGGACCAAACCTCTCCTCGTCACCATTCTCCTTATATGGTGACTCGTGTTCCCTTACCCATTGATACATAGCCCATACTGCACACATCGCCTTACACAGTGCGTAGCCACATAGCCCTTACTGCGCACACTGGATTGCGCAGTATTATACACCATATAAGTAGTTACCAGACTTCACCTGTATTTCCCCAGCTAGTTCTACGCAATCCAGCATTGTTACTTAGCACATCCACGAGCCCCAAGTGTGCACATTGGGTAGTGAGACATTTCTTCGCCTTGCTTTGCTCACAACAAGTCTCCAAACTACTTCGAGTGTTCGCTGTGCTACGTTCTGACGCCCAGCGTTAACATATGAGATCATAATCCAAAGAGGCAGTCATAGAATGGTTCGCATTTGGATGCATGGCAGGTGCTTTGATCCAATATATAGTGTTGTCATGACTATGGAAGGTGAGGATTGTCCTGTTCAAACATTTGTTGAGGAAGGAGATGTGGGTGGGCCCATTCTGAAGGGTGAGACAAGAATCTCGGAGCAGGGTACCCATAGATATTAACTTAACATTGCAGTCAGGCATGTAAATTACCAGCAATAATTGCACGGATACATTGTTAAAGTTAATAATAACAGTTTCAACACTAAGTATGCGGGCAGTGCCATTGGCAGTCTGGGAATGCATCAGTTTGTCATATGCTCGATATTCAACATAATCGGAGTGATCATGTGTAAAGTGGGATGACGTGCTGGAGTCCAAGAGCCACACATTGGGTGGTGTTTTGGTTGGGTTCGCTCATTGTGTACCTTTATCATTGTGCTTGATACAATCATTACACATGGAGTATGGCAAGGTAGTAGTGGTATTGTCCATCTTATCTACTACAGGCAGTATACACAACATATATAGGTGTGGTGTAATCTGAGGCATGAAAGCATCAGTGCCTGAGTAGGGCAGAGGAGTGGTAGGGACTTGTCATAGTGCCACATCCTCGAAGAACTGGGAGACATAGTTATCCCATCCTTCATCTCCGAGGCTTACCACATCATCATCATCAACCTCCATGCCGATGTCTCCCCAAACGGAATTGGAGAGGACTTGATTGTCTGGGATGATGGTGATCCGAGACATCAGGGAGGGAGGGACGGCGCAGTTGGCAATGGGATCCAAGTTCCATACGGTTTGAGGAGTGGGGGTAACCCCAAGACAATGTGCCAGTGATACGGCGCATTAAGTGTGAGGGAAGGCAGGGGGTCCATATTGGGCAGCCCCAACAGAGTGTGCCAGGATGTGAGGGTCAACAGTGGGGGAGGAGAAGGAGGTGTCGGCAGGAGATAGAGTGACATCTTCCTGAAGGAAGTTGGCAAAGGCAAAGGAGGCAGCAGGAGCAGTGGTGTCGGTTGCGAAGTCAGATTCATCAGTGTCATTGACATTAGCACAACATTTGTTGCGCTTGTCTTGACTAGTGCTTGAGCACTTTCCTTCACGGTGCTTGGGGCATGTTTCCTTGTCAGTGCCCTTGGTGTCCTCATCTCCCTGTTGACGAGAGAAGGAGGGATCTCCTTCCTTCCGCTGGACATTTGAGACCTTATTCACCTGTGGGCCTTGCTGTTGGCACTGCTGTTGGGAAGACTCTGGCTTATGCTTGGAGGCATACTGCTGCCAAGCTGCAGTCATCATCTTCTCCAGTTCGTCCATGGTGGGGTTGACTCCCGCAACCATTTGGGAGGTGGTACCATCCATAATGTTGGCAGCCTTGGCATTGAGGATTTGGGTAGTGAAGTCCGTGTACCTAGGAAGTTTGGCAAGAGTAAACATCACCTTGAGATTGTTGTTGATCTTGTAGTTGAGCACCTCAAGTGTGGCAAAGTGCATGTTCAGCTTGGCAAAGGCTGAAGCTGGATGGTTGTTCTCAGGGATCATCAATGTTGTCGACCCTAATCCAATACTGGACACAAGCGCACACAGTTGATACTGACTAAGAGACAAGAGGGATTGAGGGGAAAGCTCAATGAGAACTTGACTGGAGTTCTCCGTTGAAAATGCATTGCTTATATACTAAAATACATGCGGTGCTATGGTCCGTGCGCATGTGGCTATGATTGTCTGCCCTAAGGTATGACGTCATGGAATGTTCTGGAATGATTACCTAAGAATGTCACGTGACCATGAGAACCTAAAGTGGTCCGTGACTTGAAAGATGTTAAGTCCAAAGGATTAAAGATGATCTGATAATATAATATAAGATAAGATAAGATAAGATCGGAAAGATTAGATAAGCATAAATTGACAACATTACCCCCCTTCTAGTCCTCGACTTCCAGGCAAGAGAAAGGTGGGATGTTGACTGTTGTCAGATTTTCGAAGGGTTTAAAGAGTTCATCAAAGAGAGTGCACGTCATGTTGAGCCTGCGTGGGGCGGAGGGGTGAGACTTGTAAAAGTCGGCAATAGATGCTCTTGCGTTTTTAAGATGAGACACTGGTTCCCATGTTCGATCTTCTTCATGC
Organism: Aureoboletus auriporus; assembly: GCA_038089615.1. Taxonomy (NCBI): domain Eukaryota; kingdom Fungi; phylum Basidiomycota; class Agaricomycetes; order Boletales; family Boletaceae; genus Aureoboletus; species Aureoboletus auriporus. The sequence goes on from JBBPLF010001139.1 coordinate 10,883, forward strand.
TCGCCCTTCCAATGGACGAGGAATTCAATGCGCCCACGCCGGAGACGAGAGTCGATGACATAGTCAACTTCGTATTCTTTGTGCCCCTCGTCGGTTACATCAACTGGCCCTGGGGTTGCCAAAGGTTGTGAAGGGAATTTTTCTAAATAAGGTTTAATGCGGCTAACGTTCACCGTGGGATGAATGCGCATCGTTTTGGGTAAAGCGAGCGTGTAGGCATTCGGTCCTGCCGTAGCCATGATTAAATAAGGTCCAATCCATCGTTCCGTCAGTTTCTTAGACTGCCTGGGAAGGCGGAGATTGGTCGTGGAAAGCCAGACACGTTGTCTGGCCGAGAAGGAGGGTGCATCGGAGCGTAGCTCATTTGCGTGTTTCTTCATATCCTCCTGGGCCTTCTTAAGGTTATCCAGGGTCGTTTGAAGTTTAATGGCAAAGTCCGTTGCCACGGGGAAAGAGGATGTTTTGGGCTCGATGCCCATGTGTGGTGTGTAAGTTTTCATCAACGAAAACGGGGAGGTGCCGGTGGCAGAATGAACATGGTTATTGTAACTAAACTGAGCGATGGCTAGCCAATCGGCCCATTGATCTTGTTTTTCGTGGGTGAAAATACGTAAAAATGATTGTAATTCGCGGTTCAACCGCTCGGTTTGTCCGTCCGTTTGGGGGTGAAA
>JBBPLF010001140.1:0-11550 GCA_038089615.1 Aureoboletus auriporus
TTGGTGGATATCGAACCTGCGAAGAACGTGCCTCTTGGACGGGAGTATAATTTCTTTTGAGGGTGGCGAGGTAACGAATCGCGCGGTCAACGAGTTCAGAGATGGTTTGTCCCAGTGTATATTGTCACTATCTACATGTGGAGGTATGGGAAAAAGCAGTCGGATCTTATGTACTTACTACATTGCATTGTGCTTGGTCCAAATGACACGATATGATAGCATAAACTAGCATACGAGAAAGCGAACAAAAAGAAAAGAAAGAAAAAGAAGGAACACCCAAGAGAATATATATCGATACAATTTGTGTCCCTTGTTCAAAACGAATGATTTAATGATTCAATAAACAGCGACGTCGCGAAATAGAATCGCAGACTCGTTCGCGAGCAGACCGTCGTCGGAACTCTCCAGATAATCGACATGGGTCCCATCCTCGCTGCCGTCCTCCACAGCGCGCCGATAGGTGGAAACGGCGCAGGGTGCACTCATGCGGGAAAATGGCTGAGGTCCAGCCCCAGTGGCCGCTGCAACCTCCTCCCACAAACTCTTCTCTTCATCATCTATCTCGTACGCAAACACCTCACGAATCCGGTTTGCAAGTGCGATGCGATCGTCGGATACGGAATGATATAAAAGGACCTTGTTGCGCTGGACATGATGGGTCTGGTGTTGGTGGTAGCGGAGCGCGAGCAGCCTCTTGCCAATGGTGTCCCGTTTACACTCTTGGCAGTGCATGCAGGTGGTATCTAGATCAAACGACTGGTGTCCGTCACACACCCTGGGAAAAGATGGTGGGTGAGATCAATTGGTCCTGTAACGGAGTCAAGGAGTAGGGACATACGTTCGCACTCTACTGGCAAGACATTTGGAATACCGGGGTGACGGGTTGTTCGACTGGGATGGCATGCGTAACTGATACTCCGGATCAGTGGAGAGATCGAATGCGGCGGTCGAGGTGCGAAGCGGGCTCAGTGGAGATATGATCTTTGGAGCATACTTGTTCCGAACCGCATGACGCAGGAGACGCTCGAGATCCTCCTTGGACGTGCCGGTGGCCATCTGCACATTTTTCAGCGATGTCGCGTCCAGCAGACATGCGTCGTGCTTCCATTTTGCCTGAAGTCTAGAGGAATTCCAAGGGGTTTGGCACGGACCACTTGATTGTGTCGCTGAGGCGTGTGACTTGAGTGGGGACATAACCCAGCTCCGTTCCGCCCCTATGGGCGGCACAGTCTTTGTGGGTTCCGAAGCCGTTAGTGGCTGTGAGCCGAAAGCCAAGGAAGACGATATCGAATTATGAGAGAGTGGATCCGGGATTGGGCCACTCCGTTTCAATTCGGGTCGGCGAGGGAAAAGGCCTGGTGGTACAGACGAGTCAGCAGGGTTGATAGGCTCATGGATTGCCTTTGTCGTCGGGCCAGCGTCTGATCGCCAAAGTTCCCCAGGTGGCCTGCGCACGGTCGGCACGGAACTCGTGCGTGACCGAATAGGCTGCAGTGCAGTCTCGGATTTCCACCCTGTTGTTCGCATAGGCTTGGTCATGGTTGCCGTGGGTTCTGTCTGGAAATATTCGGGAGCATGCCAGGTTGAAGTAGATTCTAGAAAAATGGCACGTGACACAGATGTCGCCTTATCGGAACTATGCGGAGGGATACATTGCGATGGTTGTTGCCCCGTGAGACCGGTGTTGGACGCTTTACCGGGGCCTGAAACGAGAATGGGGGGCGGCCATGCGGAGACTGGGGCGCTGCAAGTGCCGTGGCGTTGCACTCCACCATAACCGGAACCCACGGTCTCTTTCGGGAGCAAATCCGGGAGTTCGGGGACAGAGGATGGGGTAACAAAGGAGTGGTAGGAGGCAGAGTCGGTCGACTGAGGTAGCCGGTTGCACCTGTTTTCCAAGTGAGACACAGACAGCGGATCTGGTGTCATGCCATAGCGGTTTCAACCAGAATCTCGGCCGAAAGAGCTACGGCGACTTACCCAAGGGTGCCCTTCTAGGCTGACGACGCTTGAGCCCGAGTTGCGATATCGGATCTTCGTCGTGCTGCGCTTGTGGAAGATTTTCGTCCTTGGAACGAGGCCTTGCGTGTGAATGGGAGAAAGTGGGAGACGGTGGGGAAATCATTCAGAATACAGCAAGGATTCGATGTGAAGGTACAATGTAGAGTGAAGATGGCGAGTGCCGTACCTGCTCGGCCGTATAAATGTACAAGCGAGTGTGGGTCATTTTGCACTGCTTCAAGCAGGTCGGAGCGTCGCTGACCGGTTGTGCCGTCCCAGCTGGGCCTGAGATACCTTTCTTTAGCCCCACCATCAAGTCACCCAAACAGAACAAGAATGGACAATTGACGCGCGTCTTTGTACTCATCGCAATCGCTGGTGGTCTTATTGTAAGTAAGTTACATGCAATACAAAAGACTGATGATGACAACAAACAAGAAAAAGAGTGTGGTGTGAGTCGGGTACCACTATAGGCATGACAATACCTGTGCGCCGCAAGTGCGGTCCGAGTCGCTTAAAGGCCTAGGTAGGAGTGCAGTTCGTCGATTGCGTCAAGGACTGGATCCCTTGCTGGAAATTCCGTTGCAGCCAAATTCTTTCTTGTCGCAAGCGAGAGCTGATCGAGCGAGTAGTGTCTGTGTTCGAGAGGAGAATCCGGTCTCTCCAAAAGAGTGGGGCTATCGGGAATGGGTGTGATAAACTGGAATCGCATGCTTCCCTGCGAGGTGCGCCATGTGGGATCAATCGAAAAGTAGATCGCGTTAACATCCTTCTCTTCCGGCGGAATCACTACTTCAGATGTCGCTAACTCGTTAGTCGGTGGCAGGTTGCTAGCTGGTGCGTCCTCTACGGTGGCTTCGACAGGTCCGGGCGCAACAGGCTGAAGTGTAACTGCTCGTTTCAATGATGCAGTCGTAGCTTCATCACTGAGATTCGGGGCGGACCTTGCGTACCGAACCCTTTTCTTCATCGCACGTAGTATTCCGAGTGCATTGGGGGTCCGCTTCTCTACCTCTTGCTTCTCGGAGATGGGCCTGGAGAAAGCCAAGTAAGAAAAAAGGATCACTCGAGGTGGTAATGGCATTACCTTGGGGTAAGGAACCCCCATCGGCGTTTTCGTGACCCTGCAGTGGTTGGGGTCGTCGTGTTCGTGAAGGATCCATCAACACAAGTCATGCTGAACGCAATGTCCTCGGGTTCAGGTATGGAAATTGGAGCTGGGACTCGACGTGGAGTGCGATTCTGATCACGTCTTCTTCTGCGATGCGCGCGCTTTGGAATAACGATCAGTCAAGTACTGGTTGTGGCTAAGGAAGTACAAATGGCACTCACTGCGCTTAAACCAGCTTCATTCCAGAGTTCATGCAGTCGACTCATTTCTTCTTCTGACAGCGTGTTCTCGACGTTTATGGATGGAAGTGTTTTGCTCGTATTCGCAGAGGACCCAATCTTTGAGGAGGCCATGAGCCAGCGTTCTTCCTCGTGTTTCAATCTAGTCTGATTATCATCGATGTCAACAGGGACTTCAGGAAGCGCTTTGTCTCCTAGATGGGGATATGACATAGCTATATACTCGACTTTGTGGGGAAGATGGTAGGGGAAGTAGGTTGGTGGTGATGAACAGCCTTGAGTTTTATATCCTTCATTTGTGGGTGCTTTGACATTCGCAGTGTGGACTTGTTGCCACCCATTGTCTGCTTTGCCTTCGTGGACGCGTCGGTCACGCGCAACTAACACTAGGATCGCGGCGGTGGTCCACCGTAAGCACCAGCGCTTAGATTGCACGTTGCAATCCGCGATTTAATGTTTCTTATCAGTTTCATGATGTCATTATGAGATGTTTGTTCTTTTCCCTCATTTGCGCCGAGATCACTGTTTCTCCAGAACCATCAACCTCACAGTCTGACAGAAATGCCGTTTCTGCGGGCTTAGAAACAGTGAGGGAGGAACGCCCTTGCCTTGGCGACAGTTTTCTACTTTGGCCTTCAGCACTTCAGCACCGAATTGTGGGACCATTGACACTCATCCTTTTCTTCAAGCTGATACGGGATATCGATATTACCAACGCTGACGAAGCTCAAGTTGGATGTCATGCTTTCATGATCTTATCTGCTCTCAAGTTGAATCTCAACATCGTAGCAGAATTGTTTCAAGCCTTCCCACTGGCGTCGAATATCGGACCACATACGCCTGTGATTTTGACGGATTTATTTTGCTTGTGCGTTTCTCGGTACGGCGGAGTCCCAGCACTAATGAATGAAGGTCGACAAGGACTCGTCACGAAACTATTGTTCTCCTTTCGTGTTCAGCGAGCTACCTAAGATCAACACAAGCGCGACCGTTCTGTCCTCCGATACACTCCCATCTCACAAGATAATATCCATTCGAGTGCTCTCCGCCGAGTATTTATCGCAAGGCCGTAATCGAGACACGATGCATTCCAATTGCAGCCTGATCCGTGTCAGCGATTGGAAGTGTGCATCTGCAAAGTAGGATATCACGTTAACATTTGACAACATTTTCGTAGCACATTTGAGAGCTGTGATTGGAGGACAGCAAGAATGGGAATTAAGGGTCCTTTTCGTAATACCGTAAAGTATACGTGGGCTTTTGCCTTGCCTGGGGCCATTCCCAACTTGCAGATGTGGGATCTTCTTCAAACCGGGAAATTCCCTTATACGTATAATATACAGCGGGCCGACATTGTGAAAGCAATGGATCGAAGGACAGCCTTGGGTGCGGAATTAGAACGATTAAGTGAATCAGAGTGATCACGATGATATCCATCATTGAGAATGCTTTGGCGTTCGTAACTTGCTACAGGGGCTTGCTGCCGTTGTTTTGCTTTGCCGCTTCGCGGGATGATGCGAGTTGGTGAAAGTTCAAGCCAAAGCGCTCTTAAGCTTAGGCATTGATCTCGGCCGAATTGAGTTCCATTTCTTGATAAATTACTCACGTAAGAATGTCTGTAACCGAATAGATTCATATAGCTGTTCAACTCGGATTTCGTCATGAGAAGTGAACCGAAAATAATCCTTTCGTCCGTTCACACCGAAAGCTTTCTTTCTTTTGCACCACTATGAGTTCACAAGCAGCAGACGAGGAGACTCCCTTGCTGCAGGCTCAGGGGCAGAAAAGGGGCAGAACACCCTTGCCCTGGCGTCAATTCACTATTATTATGTTTCTTCAGCTCGCAGAGCCACTCACGTCTCAAGTTATCTCGCCGTTTGCACCTCAGGTTTGTCTTGGTTTACCATTGCTTTATGTCCTCTGACCCAAATCACCTTTCTTTCAAGCTGGTACGGGACATCGGTATCACGAACGGCGACGAAACTCAAGTTGGATATTATGTAGGATTGCTGGTGCGCCTTCAAGATCTCACTTTTCAGTCAAGGTCCTGAATCGTGTTCTCTCAACTTCGTAGCATTCATTATTCTACGCAACGCAAGCCCTCACTGTTTTACACTGGAGTCGATTATCGGACCACATCGGCCGAAAACCTGTCATTTTGACAGGTTTATTGGGCTTGTCTATGTCCATGTATTGTTTTGGTTTATCCAAGACCTTTTGGGGTTTGGTGATGAGGTACTGTAATTTCACGCTATTTATGCCGTTTCGCAGTAACTTCTGACTAGCCGTGCCAACTCAGCCGTTCCCTCAATGGAGCTTTGAATGGAAATATAGGTGTTATGAAAAGTATGATGGTGGAAATTACAGATTCCACGAATATCGCACAGGCGTATGCTTATATGCCAATAGCATGGTCCACTGGTTCTACCTTGGGGTTAGTCCTTCGCTTTAATCAATGTTCTGCGCTCTCATTTATTCGATACCGTATAACAAAGCCCTTATATAGGTGGTTCGTTGTCAAAGCCCGCTCATCGATTCCCCGCCATTTTTGGAGACTGGGACTTCTTCAAGACGTATCCTTATTTCCTGCCGTGCGCTGTCCCTGCGACGTTTTCCCTCATTGCTTGGCTTGTCACCTACCTGTTTTTGAAAGAGGTTAGTTTGCTATTTTCGTCGTGGATATGACTAAAGGTAGTCACCAGACTCTCGATTACCATGTTCCGCTCAGTCAGTTGATCAAGGCCAAGTTCAGCAAGGAACCGAAATCTGCCACGAAACAAGGTGTACCTCCAACGCCCGACTCCCTCAGCGATGTACTGGACGATGAACGGACAGAGGAACCTATAAAAGAGGACACAAAACCACTGCCATTACGCGCGCTCTTGGTACCACCTGTACTTATCGCAGCAGGGAACTATGCCACTCTCTCTCTCGGAGACATTGCCTTCCGAGCCGTGCAACCACTCTTCTATGCTACGCCAACAGAGCTCGGAGGGCTCGGTCTTGATCCACCGCGTATTGGCAACATTCTTTCTACGTATGGCGTGCTTTCTGGGTTGTTCCAAGTCTTTTTCTTCGCGGATTTGCATGATCGGTTCGGGTCCAAGATTATTTATTCTGTCGGCATGGCTTGCGCCATCCCCGTGTTCCTCCTCTTTCCGTTGATCAATGCTGTCGCCCGGACACAGGGCTTGAGTTGGATGGTTTGGATTCTAGTCGCAGTGCAACTCTCCTTCTACATGATATTTGGTTTGGGATTTTGTGAGTTGTCATCTTTCGTTGATTATGAGCTCAACTATTAACCAATGGGCCCATAAGCTTGTATCATCATTTATATCGCAGCAGCTTCTCCTAATCGAGCATCGCTCGGCGGTACGAATGGAATTGCCCAATTGGTTGCTTCGATCATACGTACCATCGGGCCCGCCTCTGCAACGTTTATGTTTTCGTTTTCGATCAAAACCCCGGAACGGGCCATGTTTGTTTATTATTACTTGCTATTCCTCGCCTTTCTTGCCATGGGTGCTTCATTGTTACTTCCACGCAAACTCTGGAATCAGTGAGATGGCCACAATCACCTAGGAAACCCACTTAGGATCATTCGCATTTTCTTGAGACAAAACATCCGCACTTAGGAGTACCACATCATCACCATCGATATCATCAACATCACAATGTTGTTCCTTCTCCATGGGTTCCCATCTTGTTGAAAAGACCGTATATGTTACCTTTGTACACTTGTACATAGAAAATGCATGCCCAGTCGAACGAACTACCCTTGTCTGCCTCTAGCTGCAGCAGCTTTGACGATGACTGAGAGGATGCTATGTTGTACAACCACAAGCAGGTTTGAGGCTTGCGCGCGCACCGCTAATATTTCAAGTTGGACGACCCGCTATGTGACTCCCAGGATCCTCGGGGCCCGTTCAAATTTATAACAACATTGCACGCTACTGATCCCTGGCAATAAGTACGCAAATCGACAACCTTGTTCAAACAAACTAACTCTCGGCTTTTTTGAGCCACGGACCGATCTGCGCCTAAACGCACCAAACACTACTAATAGACCCGCCAATCCACGCGCGCCGTTTTTGGTAGATTCGTCCCTCTATATTGGGCTCGAGCAGGGTCAAAAGAATGTTCGAAATGGCACACACCAGTACAACGGACCGCAGGCGCCGCGGGCATAAACTATTACTAAACTTTTTTTTTCTGGTCTCGCGCTCAAATCCCTCGGTGGGAACATAACAGAACGAAGAAAACATTCATAACATATCGAGGTAGAATAAGATACTAGCATGTCACATGTACTCTACAGTGCAAAAAAAGGTAACGCGAAGCAGGCCGTATGGATACAAAATGCATATATGGAATCTGAGCCAGCAGTCAATGTCGATGAAAACCATCTTTTCTTTCTCCTTTCAGGTTGGTCTTACCATTCAGCGCCAGTAACGGCCGATAAGATCTCAAACACCTCGCTCTGTCTCTCTCGGAATGTCTTGATCTTTGAAATATTCAACGCAAGCGCGTTGATCCGATTCGAAAATGCGACCGTTCGTCCTTCGACACTATCCCTCCTCATAGGATGATCTCCATTTCGAGTGCTCTGAGCTGCGCCTCGATCGCGACTCACGCCCTCTTGTAGCATCCGCGTCAGCTCGTCCATCCGGGGAACCGCCGGTTCGTCTCCCCCTTGTAGCGCCTCGATCGCCGCCTCCGTGTCCTCCTTTTTGATCTTCTTTGCCTGTTTACCTATATCCCCAAGCTCGACCATCAAGGGCTTCAGCGCATCCGGACACTCGCCAAGGGTGAGTTGCATGCCGGGTCCACCATCGATGGAACCGTCGGATTGCATGACTCTCGTGCCAACCTCAAGGATGGCGAGCGAGACGGACGCAAAGTATGCGCGGGGAGGGTCCCATTTGAGGAGCCGACCGAGTTCGGCGTTGCCGGCGAGGACGTCTCCAAGAGCGGCATAGAGAATCTGACGAATCCTCTCGAGAGCGGGGGAATTGTGCGGGAATAGCACTGGAGACGGTGTTCTTGGGGGAAAGGCGGAGGCCGGAGAAGCGGACCGGGAAATGCCGTACTTGGGCCCGTATTTGGAATCCACGCCGAGTGGTCCGTCGTAGGCGGGAGGTGGGACGAACGATGTCTTTACTTTGAGGTTGGCGCCGTTGGAACCGGCGTCCAGGGCAGCCTGGAGATCGCTTGCGTATCTATCTTGGAATGAACGTCGTTGTGATATATCTATCGCTACTGCGCGAAGATCAGCTGCGATCCCAGAGACTTCGGGGTTGGGTGGCTCCGTGATCGGCTGGAGACCGCAAATAACGCGAGCAAGATCATGCTGATGTTCTGGGACAAGGTTTTGTATCTTTGGTACGGTGGATGCCCATACACGGAGGAAGCCAAGGAAGCCCGGTGGGCAGTTTTCCTCCGTGAGTTCACGGGGCGGTACCGATTTAGAACTTCTGGGAAGGGGCACTGATGGTGGGAAGGTGGTGCAGCGGAGGGCGGCAAAATAGAGACAGAGAGCTGGGCCTGTTGCAAAGGTTGGATAAGAATGGGAGAACAGCATTTGGAAATTTCTTGCATACCAGTGATCATGAGGTCTCCCTCCGCACTCGCGAGCACATCTGGCTCGAGGAGTCTCTCGACCTTTGCATGGGTGAGAGAAGACTTGAGATAGCTGTGGAAGCTATCCTGGACATATTCTTCGGTGAGCCTTCTGTCGTCGTCGCGGTTCACGTTCATGATGGGAGCTGTGGAACGAGTCAGTGCTTAATTATTTTGAGGGGTACAATAATAGCGGTGTCATGATTCATCAGCCCCCGCTTACCTAATTTGGGCTGTGTTGCCAGGGTTGTGGTATGACGTATTGGGGCAGGCGCATAGAAAAAAGCTCCTTGGATTCTCCGACAATGCCCTTGTCCTTCCTCCCACCGCACCACGAACACGATGTCGGCCTACATGCAGAAAGTCGGCGTAAAGCTCTTCAAGAAACACTTGGAGGGTTACGCTCCTCCCGACCCTCTCTACGAGTATTACAATGATGCCAAGGGAAAACAGCGTCGCAAAAAGGTACCCAATCACATGCGCCTCGCCTCATGTAGTTCCAGTGTTGATGTTCATCACAGCGCGACGTCCCTCCTGGCATTTCTCCTCACGACGCCAAAATCCTCAAGTCAGTCCAACGCAGAGCACGTTGTCTCGATAAAAGTTTCAACCTTTGCGGTCTTCAGTTCGGCTGGACGTTCATCATTGGAATTATTCCTGGCGCGGGCAATGTCGCGAACGCCTCGCTAAACTATGTTCTTGTGATTCGCAAAGCCCGCGAGGCAGATTTACCTCCTTGGCTCCTCGGCAGGATGTTGCTCAACAACGCCGTATCTGCCTTTAGCGGCATCGTTCCCTTTGTAGGGGATGTCATCGTCGCTGTTTACAAGGCCAATTCTAGGAATGCGATCTTGTTGGAGGAGTTTTTGCGTGTCAGAGGTGAAGAGTATCTCAAGCTGCAGGCGCAGAAAGAGGACGAGGTAAGGAGGGGCCGGACCTTCACGAGTGGCGTTTCCCAAAGGGACATGAACCTGATCATACCGGGAGTAGGCATGATCGAGACTGGGCAAAGCTCTAGCTCACTCTCATTGCAAAGGAGGAGCAAGCAGACAATGGAACCGGATGGCAATCGAGGAAGATTTGTCGAGAACATGAATGGTTGATGTGATCGATGGACACTTTTACGGACGGACACTCGGGCTGTGGGTTTTTTTTTTCAAACCTTAATGTCATGTAATGCTCTTTACGTATGGATACGGAGTGAACAAGGTACCATCCAGACATTTGTAGTTATACCCGTTGTACATGTATGAATGGATATTTTTTTCCTGCTCTGACACGTTCGGGCTCTGTTCTTTGTGTTTTTCTAATTCTTTCTGCTCGTCTCGGACTAGTCATTTTGTGAGGGTGCGCAGTGGACTGCTAACTTAGATTTTGCTCGGCTGGCAATCTATCAATGTGAGTGATTGATTCTGTAAGTATCTATCCAAACGTATTAATTAGTCAGTGCTGCTTATCGGTGTGATCTCAACCGATGGGCCATTCCAATCGCGAGTCGGGTCCGCTGTGTTGGATCTATCAGTTGCGCGCTGGCATGGTTTGACATGGTGCCACATGGGGGTAAGACGTTCATTTCGTTAAATTCGTTTGCAGGGCTCATAATTACGCTGACGTATCTTGTCGTTGTTGGGCGGATTACGAACAGAAAACTGTAGTTTCTGTGAAATCTGAAGAGACACACTGATCGCCGGGGCGTAGCTCCACGCAATACGGTTGTTCCCTCATGAGTGCATGAGTCATTAGCGCTTCGGGTTTAGTTCTGTTAGGTTTATCACATGAAATTTATCTTGGATAAACATGGGCTGACATGCTCAGCGCCAGTACAGAGACGTGTGCATTGTCGATCCTGTAGACCTCGTCAAGCGCATCAATGACTTCCTGAGGAGGCAACCCTGTTTCCGAGTTCTTGCAATTCCGCTTTAATTGTGCGGCGCTTTCGAGGATGACTCCGCCGCTCTCGAGTCTCTGGCACCATCTTAATGCAACCTTGGTAAAACGCAATTCGTGATTTCCCCAGTATTTTGAGGAGTCGTAGAGCCTAAAGGTGACCTTCTCGTCGGAGGCGCGGTACAGCCTGCCAACGGAAGAGAGGGACCACCATCCGGTAAAAAAACCACCGCTGAGTAGTCAGCGCTTGCGCTTGCCTCTTTTAGACGGCTGGTCACCAGACTATCACCAAGCAGCATGAACATAAGTGGCACCGAGTGCAGACTTCCTGTGGAACTTATCCTTCGAGTTCTATGTGAAACCGACGTCAAAGACGTCATCCGATGGCGAAGGGTAAGTCGACTTACAGATTACATCCGAGTCGCCTAACCCCTATTTGCCAGGTTTCAAAGTGGTTCCATGCTATCACCCATGATCTCGCACTCTGGAGAGCCTTGTACATTAATTCCACCGTGCCTCGTCCGCCCGGTCCATTTCCTTCCCAATCCTCCATCTCTCTCGAGCGGTCCCTTATAAAATCCGTGAAGCTTACGCAGTCATGGACAACGACACAACCCATGTGTGCAGTGTCGTCCGTCACACCCGAAACTTCCTCCATTCATAATCTTAACTTCATCTCTGGACGGTGGCTCG
>JBBPLF010001141.1:0-11539 GCA_038089615.1 Aureoboletus auriporus
GCAGGTCTAGTCTCTGATTATGTACACAAGTAAATGTGTCATGCAATCAGGTGACTTGTCATGTGACTGGCCTAGAATCTTGGTTATGTAATATGAAATATGAATAAGAAAACCAAGATTCTCAACAGTAAGGATACTGACGAGCCTTGACAGTTTGTTAAGCTTAAATTGTGGGAAACATAGGTGGAATGTTGAGGTTTTTAACTGGTTATTAACACCCCCATTGAGTTATTTCCTGTACACTGATTACGACCGAAGCTTTGGCTTACATAATCGACATGACCACTTTGGCCGGAACGACTAAAGTTCACCATCAACTTTTCAACGCCCAGTATGCCCATGCGCTATAGAAGCTACTCCCCACTGGAGTCACTTCACGATCCAGATCCAATACAACCAACAGATGCAGATGATTCCATAATCCTTTCAGATCTTGTACGCACGGGTGAAGCCTCTAGGCTGCGGAGAAGAGGGGCAATGAGGCTTGATCACAATATATTAAGTACCCAGCGCAATGAAAGTGGTCGGGTGACGTCCCCAACCCTCGTCGTTGCCAGAACACCCTCATGGATCGAGCCTCCCAGCGACGACGACGACGAATCAACGCAAGCTTGGGAACAGGTTTATAACCCGTCCTCACCCCGCCCACAGGACAGCTCTGTTGGTCCTTGGCCGGATACTTATGGATACACGCTCTATTGCGGTGGAGAGGAGCCATCTTCGTTATTAGCACGACACCCATCATTCTTTGTGCAGTCGCCACTGCCATCTTATCCCCCGGCACTCTCGGATAGCGATTTTCGTCTCCATGATAGCCCTTTGCAGAGGACGAATGGGTGTGGCGCTGTGGTTCACTTGCGGGCTCTGCGGCAGGATGGCTCTAGCGTATGGATTGGCAAAGATGACGCGACATCTGCTGTCGTACCGATGGACGCGTCGTACTTTGAGCGCCCTGCTGTTGTTAGGATGATCCGCGGTGCGTGTGGATGCACTCGAGAAGGTGTAGGTTGTGCAATATGGTAAGTTATGTTTATTCGTTTCTGTACTAGACGCTCATCCCTAGACAGCGGTAATACATTGGGGACTCGGTATAAACCCTGCCAAACTGCTGCAGACGGGCTATTTTCCTTTCGCCCAGTATCACAGGTTCCTATATGTCCTCAGGGACCGAGGTACTGGCACGGTCGAGCTTCAGCTGTATGCTCGAGGACATCCCCCCCCTACATATACACTTTCTTCGCTGACAATGTCACTCACACGTCGGTGCCATTTCCCCCTCCACGAGTCCTACCTTCATCATCCTCGCGAGAGGAGAACTTCTACTTTGCTGATAACAACGCGTTTGACATGAACTTTCTCGACAGACTGGCTTCCGCATCGCCACTCCCGATGACAGACGAAGACCGCAATGTGCTTGAACAAAACTCGCGTCCTCAAATGAACTTTGACTTCGACCCTGATGGGGCACCCCCTTCATCCAATCCTGGGTCACCAAATAAGACAAGTGCAGAATTGATGCTTCCCGAGCGGTGACCTGGTTTTGATATTGGCTGGCGTCGGACCCACCCCCTCCTTGGTTACCTTTCCATTGGTTCATCTTGTGGCGACTATGGACGCAAATTCTTTCTCGTGTATGTATTATCGACTTGCACTCGTGTTCCTCCCACTCTCCTTTGAAGTCCTCACGTAATCTCAGTACGTCTATCTATTCACGGTTCTTGATTACCACAATAGCTTTATAAAATGATCTGTTGTCCTGCAATTCCACCATTGATAAATTTGGATATACTATGGGTTTGAAGAATTATGATGCTGTCTTCATAAAACACAACGGCCAGAGCCCATCGCCGTTATTACGTGCAAAGCTCTGACTCTGCACGAAATTTTCAAGTGTGCACATTCCATCCACCGCGCCACAAAACTCGAGTGGCTGTACCGCATCGTTGACCAACACTCGCACATACTCTCCCTCTGTTATATCACCAGTCCCGTTACAGTTGCACTCCAATTTCTCCGTGATCATTCTCCCTGTATAGGGCACCATCCGTGAAACCACCCAAGTGCGCAGCGGGTCTGGCCGAATCGGATCCAGGTCATATACCTGCTTAAAGAGTCCAATCGCACTATAGATAGATATCAACTCATCGTCATGTGAGAAGTCGGCGTAAAGGGTGCGATTGAGAGGAAAGGTGACAGAAGAGTTGTCAAGGGTGTGGTTGGTTTGTGTATCGTCTTGAACGGGCTGTTTCGTCAACCGGGCTAGCAACTCGTTGACATATCCAACGCCTTGAAAAGGCCCAAGCTTCTGTCCGTATCTTAAGTGAGAGTCCACGGTTCAGTGTATGGGCCAACTCCAGAAATGATGAACGCCTTACCCAGTCGTATAGTATTTGCTGAGATCACCATAATACTCGAACGATGCAAACTCATCAGTCGCGAACAGACCGCACCACGGGCTAGGTGCTTCGTGTGCTACCGTGTCGAATGTACAGAGCGCTATCAGATTCACGACATCGTTTGGGTTCAATTTTGCATCTGGCGCTGCATAGTTGATACGATCGGCAATCGCAGATGCGAACACGTTTGTCCATGTGTCTGTCTCGTTAGTGGACTTGCCGTCTCCAGGACACATGTTGTTATCCAGCGTGTTGTTTGACCCAGGCTGGCGGTATGTGAGCCACAAAGAAGAGGAGATCGCGACTTGCAAGACTGACCGATTGAGGGAATTTAACAGTTGTCTCTAGCGCGTAGTTTTGCCCGCTCGCATACACGAAACCTATGTGTGCCTTTCTTGAGAAAAAAATGGCTTCTTTGTTATTTATTAAATGTGTTGTCTCTCACCAGCAGACCAATTCCCAGCGGAATCGACCACACGACTGCTGTCGGCCGCACGGATAAACGGAAGCAACCCCGGATTGCCCACGAGGTTTCCATATCGTGTAAAATGCTCTTCACCTGAATAGAACGACCTTCATATAGCAGAACAAAAGATGAGTATCAGCGGTGAATGTGCTAAGGAGATAAAAACACACTGCGCTGCTCCAAAGGGAACTAGGACATCGATCCCAAGCGTGTAATTCCAATTTTTGACAAACTCGAGTTTGGGGTCGTTGAGTATCGTTGCATTTTTCAGCTTTTCTACACTCTTCTGGATGGTCTTCCCGTCAGACTTTGTAGGGTACCGTGCGCCGTGGCGTTGCAACTTTTTTCCGCAGATGTCGTACCCATCAGTCTGAGTTGCTTCTCAGGGTGAAAATGCACTTGAAAACCTCACCAGATTAACCTGTTGGTGAGACAAAACGATCAAATATCAATTCAGGAAGACGATTATCATCTCACATACCATCACAACTTGACACCCCAATGGTGGCGGCATGTACGTCGACACGGGGTAACAGGGTGCATACATGGCCCAGGAGTTCTGAACGTCTTGCGGGATTCCCAACGATAGAAGGGTCGTGTTCAAGCGCGCATCAGTTGTAAGGACCGTTGCAAGGACCGCTACAAACGGAGCGAAGATCTTCGTTGTCAGCATGAGAACGCTTATTCAATCGATTATGCGGAATCGTCCCCCAGCTTGATTGCTGCAAATTTATATCCTGCGCTTAGTGCGATAATGATATGCACGATGCTAGGGGTCGGCCGCGCTCGGAAACTCGACTTACCGCAAGGTTTGGTTAGATTGCGGGATTGCTTGATGGCAACCTGGAGCAATCTCGCCGATTCTCGCGGGTTTCTGCGCAAATTCAAACTGGCTCATGCACGTTTGTGGGCCTGGTAAATAGTGGGGTTTAGTAGATATCAACTGTTACCTTCATTATCTCTTAGTACTTGATCTTATACTCAGGCCCTCAGATTCGAACTTGCTGGAACAAATGCTAATGATAATCGAGGGTTTATCTGTGGCTAGTACTGCCGTTCAACCACAACAAAGAGTCAGTCCACGTTCATAAAAGTTTGGAAATACACCCAAGTTAGTAGCCCGGAAAAAGTCTGACTTGGTGGTGACTGACACACCTTAGCTAGGTAGTTGCTTGGCGTCCATCACGATGATCATGATCCTAGAGACTTCTCCGATGCCGGTTCTTGCCGATTGCACTCAAGCTAGTCAACGGTGACATGTGCATCGTGATAAAAGTGATACCACGGTGACCACACATGCGGACTGTCATGCCAGTGATATTTATTCTGGGAGATAATTTCAAGTACTCGCTATAGCCACAATATTCCCATACTATGGAAAGCCCCCGCTCCTTTCTCCTACTTCTTTCGCGATCAATTTTTCTTAGTTTGGTTATATGGGTTCTGTGGGACACGGGACACCGCGGTCGTCAAGTTGCTCAGTACTTAGTGCTCGCAAGCATTGTACATGTCGTCGTCATCGTCGGAAAGAGATGAAAATAATGACGATGTGGTCCCAGTCAAGACAAAAAAAGCAAGAAAAACAGACTTGGCAACCTGTCGCCACGTCCACGTCCTCTGATTCATGAATCCCCTCACAAAAAACGCAGCTCGCCGATGCGGCCAACAAATCCGTCCAACGTCAAGAACAAGGCACCTGAAATACGTCAAAATTTGGTGTGTGTCGGAAACTGAAGTACTGACGAGTCGAGATGTTCCATTGGGGGTCATTGACGGCGTTGGGATGATCACGCGGATCCATAGGTACGTTCCCCTTCTTTCTTGTCTTTCGCATCCTCGTTACGGGACAAGGACATTTAAATCAGATCGGATGATCATGTACGTCATTGTATGATTAGGCTCGCACACATTGATTTTTGAATCACCTGAAGCGAAAGCGAACGTGATCGTCCTCTCTGAGGATCTACTCGATAGCCGAAATCTCCTCACAAAGGAGTGTAACATTTCTTCTTCCTTTGTTAGTTCCAAACGCACTGCGGAGGCAACTTTACTGGATGACGCGACATACACTGGTCATAATTGATTGCATACACGATGCGCCAAGCCCGATAGGCTACTCCCACGCATGCGCAGCGTCAGTCTACGGTGATCTGCTTGATTCTGGTCGATGATATGCTGCCGAATCATCTTCAACTTATCGTGTGGGTCCACATATACCAACACCGAAAGGATCGAGTACAACGACGTCTCAAGAGCTTACCTCCTACTCCCCACTCTCCTGCTTGCCGCCCCGTTGGCTGATCTTCCCCATCCTCATCCACTTTCGCCCTTGCCTTGCCATCCAAATTGTGTTTTTAACATTTTTCTGATTGTGAGGTAAGCCTGGCCATGACGTCAAGCTTTGATTCGCACTCGTCGCTTGTAGCAAACATGTAATCCGATTCCAGCCTAAACCGCCTAGCTTCGACCGCAACTCAACGGAATCAGCTTGGTCACGATGTCCAACCAGAGACGGTCCCGGACGGAACGCCGCACTCAGAAAAGTATCTCGGAGCTCACGCAAGATATGTTCTGCTTTTGCGCGTGCGAACGACAATGATGCTGAGTCGGCTTCTTGCGAGTGTACCATGTAAGTAGGTCCTTCGATGACCGGTCAATGTTGACGATGCCAACCCGTTGGTCGTCTCTGCCTTCCCTAGGTCCTCCTCTGGAACTCACCCGCAAAAAAAATTGTAACTAACATTGAACTCGTTGACAAGCTTGACACCACCACAATCGTCTTCATATCGCGTGGAGTTACAGGCATGCCGCATTGAGGAACTTTGCAAGGAACGAAGTGTATGCGGCGAGGTGCCGTAATACAACGATCGCGATGTCCCACACAACCCATATAACCGAACTAAGAAAAATTAGGCGGGTGGGAGAAGGGAGCATACTCCATACATATCAATCATATCGATGGAAATCCACAGATCCCATAGCTATCCCCAACTAAAATCAAGCACGTAATACATTAGTTACACAAAATCCGATCATGACGGCATCGAAGGCGACTTTCCCATAAACCCAGAAAATACTTTCTCACTACTCAACGGCGCCAAACCCAACTTAAGGTTCCCCCTCGGCTCGACACCGTCCCCACGCGATATCGACGAAAATGCAGTCGCAGCCGTCTGAAACGACGACAAATCAGGTTTGTTGTCGAATACGCCTGTCCACCATATCATAGGTCAGTAAAAACACGACAATCTCGAGTGAGTGTACCATCAAAATCAATGGCGATAACTTACTTACCCAGCTTGCGTAACCACCGCTGGCGCACTTGATGATAGCCCCTCGAGGGCAACGCCTTTTGGACCAAATCCCATTTTTGTCCATACTTTGCTACCGCCTGTGCGCGTTCGTTTGATCACCTATGTTGATGAAGTAGTAAAGAACAACGCACCTGTGCCAAAAGGTCGTCCTCTTCTTTACTCCATTTGACATAGGGACTTCGTTGACGTTTCGCAAGTGGTATGGGGATGGGCAGGTCTCGCTCTACCACCCGCATAAGCTCCTTGCGCTTGCTGGGTGCAGCGGTTGAGGTGAGTCTCGTGCCAGGACTCCCGCTCTCGGCTCCAGATGGGATAGTCTCAGTGGGTTGCTGCTGCGATGCTTCATGAATCTGGTTCTGCTCCATCGATGGTACCAGGGGGGGTTCAAAACTTGGTTGATTAATTGTCGCACGTGTGCCATCTTCGCTGACCATGTCCTGGAAATGAGAAACCCGCCTTGGAGTGACATCTGCATCCATATTTAGGAACATCGGGACGGGCAACTGGGTGCAATTTGCATCATTGTTTATTGTGGCCTGGGCCTGATCTTTTTCAGAAGCCAATGTCGAATCGAGAGTCTGTGACGAGCATAAATTCAACCTGCTCGTCCCTCCACCCGGATCGGCTGGCGCTTCTAGCGTGAACTCGCCAACTGTCTCGGTTGGTGTGGAACCAGACATATTGTTATTGTCCCCCATGTCCGAAAGAGGTGTCCTGGAACGGGACGTTCGTGCTAGAGAGGAAGGGGTGTCTGCTTCGACCTCTTTCCTCCTCGACTTCGACCTCCTTCGTGATTTGGGAGTTGAACCAGGGAGGTCCGGTGGTTGTGCATCGGCCCTCTCTTTCCCCTTGCCTTTCGTCTGAGTCTGCGTCTGAGGTAATCCAACGGATTGCTCTTGAGTACTAAAGGCTGCGGCTTGGTGGGCCAATACATCCAAGGCCGACATGACCCTCCCGGGACCAGGGTTCGTCACCTCACTCATATTCACAGATGACGCGGACCGATTTTTCATGGTTCGACTCGTGAGTTCGTGCGACGCGGACAGTTTGTCCACAAGCGATGCAACCTTTCGCCGCTTCGGGACAGGGCTTCCAAACGTGTCCCTGGGTCGTGTACTGCGTGTACCCACAGTCTGACGAGGTGACTCCCCAACTACGTCCACTTCCTCATCTTCGTCAACTTCGACATCGTCTTCGTGCATCATCGAACGAGCAGCACTCAACAAGGAGTCGAGAGGTGTTGGCGGATTATTCATCCTCGCATCCTGCTTTGATTTTTGTACAGACGAGGCGACAGATGGGGCAGTCGTCGACGAGCTCGGTGTTTGTAGGAGATGGTGGGGGTATGTAGGAATGAATAACGGGACTGGTTGCATTCCAGGCCCGGGTCGCACCTGGCCATTCATGTAGATGTATCCACCCTCCTGTGGATATCCTACGTGTGGTATATTGCGTTTGGGCGTCTTGGGCGTGATTGCGACTGCCGTGGTCGCGGACTCTTCTCGCCCCCGTCCCCGCTCCCGCTCCTCCAAATGTTTTACCATTCCAGACATTATCCCGGCACGACGCTTACCAATCTTACGGGCCGCCAAGAGGAGATGCTCTGCTCTTGCATCAGCACTGAGTCCCTGCGAAATAGCTCTCTGGTAAGACCGTCGTTTGTGTAGATTTGCGGATGGATGGAGATTGGTGGGTCCTTCTGATTTGCGGTGTTTGGCTCGCGAAGTTCCTTGAGAGTGAGAGGTATGTGACGGAGTGTCAAGGGGGTCTATTATGGGTTCTTCTTCACTGGCACCGTGAACTTCGTCCTCTGTGGCGGCTGTGTCGTTTTTTTGTTTCCGAGTATACTGAGTCTTAGGATCTGGGGTTGGAGGAGGCATCGACGAACGTGAAATCAATGGCTGCATCAGCAATAATGGTCTTAGCCGGGTTAGTTCAGATTCAAGTATTTGTAATCGATATTGTGCTTCGCTCAGCTGTCAACTTGGCATAAGAATGATGGCGTGTTAGTCAGAAGAGGATTTACCCGTTGGCGAAGGCTCTTGTTGTCCGTTTCAACGGAGAGGAGGCGTTCATAGTCCTATGGAAGTTGTTAGACGTCACCTGGTGTCATCGAAGACGAAAATGAAAAAAAAATCGTGTCTGGTATTTAGCGAGCGGAATCGCAACTGACCTCGTCTCGCTCTGGATTGAATCGATTCTTGCCTTGCTGTGCAAGTAGTGCCTCTGCCATCATAGCCCAACTATCCTTCTCCGAGTTCCACCGCAGTCGTTGCTCCTCGGCCTGATGTAGCAATAGATCTCTCTGTTGTATCAACGCGGATATCATGTCTGCCTGTCTGAGGAGCTGGTCCGAATCGGGTCCGACCACGGCAGTAAGCTTTAGTACCTATGGACAATGACCCATGTCATATACGGGGCGGCAGAGATAACGTAAAGTATACAGACCATTCCGACGAGCTCCTTTTCTCGCGGGGAGAGTTGAGCATCGGATTTATCAAAATGATGCATCTCTATGACATTTCTGCGCATCTGAACGATATCGAATTCGGGAAGGGGCGAGGGGGAGGGGCTCCTGGTGCGCAGGGGCATGTCGGAATCATTCTGGACGGTTTGTGGTACAGGGAAAGGGGAAATGAGATGGACGAGATCGTCAAGGGGTTGAGGGCAGTCCTGGCTCATGTGTGTACGAAATCTGCCTGTGGTCGGCGATGGAGGACGGAGGGACCGAGTCAAAAAGTGCACAAATAACGCCAACTCCAAACGCGCGGAACTGGGTCACGTGATAGAATGATTTGTCTCATGGGTCATGTGATTTTTGCTTACGTGAACGACTTTCAGAATCAAATTTATTACAAGTTACTTTACAACGTGGTTGAATTCTTGAAAACTCGACATTACGAAGCGTAGCTGGAAACAGCACGCGTTTTTGACCGTCAAGTCATTCGAATGATGCAGCTCAAAACGCCATGACGCTATGGCCCTATGTACGTACATAGCTATAATGCCTGTATCTGTGGAGATTGATCAGATTGTCAGACTGACAGAGTTCTACTGTATACGTGGATTGGAGTCACTGGGCCATCATGTACCAACAAAGTACCTTTCTGAATCTTGATATATAACCCGCACTCTTGAAAGGATAAAACGCGATAGCCTGGAATCAATCGGTGAACAAGCACGAATCCGAACTACCGCCAGTCACTGTGAGCTTCTTTGGTTTGGCCTCCCTTAGTGGCACCAATGCCAGATCTTGAACTGGGAAACGATCCAGGAACAAGCCCAGCATCATCCATTGGCAAACAAGTAGTCTTTTGATTCTTTTCATTGTGAATTTGTGGTCACCTTCCCTGGTCGCCTTCTTTTATTCTGTAGGCACGACAGTCTCAGGTCGAGCGTCTCTGTGATAACAGCAGGAACTGGAAGTGCGAAAACCTTGTGTTTGGTGATCCCCATCCTACTACGACCTCAGTCAATATTGATCACCATTTTGCCTCTAAGGCAGCTTCAGATGATGCAAGTTAAATTATTAATTAAACTATCCATGTTCTCTTACATAGTATATTGACAGGTGCTCGAATATGAGAAATATCATGTACGCACGCTTGCAAAAACTATCGAGCTAGAACGGGAAATCGCGGTGCGAAGCTCATCCAACTTTGAGCTTCCCTAATGTGTTCAGGATGGTACTGAACTTATCAGCTATGTATTAGTATACATGGCGTTGGACAAGAGGATGAATTGGGTGCCTCATCCTCCCTGTCTTGTTCGTCGACACCGCCATCTTCCAAGTCACGGCATCCGATTGAGAGCACCCTTACGATGTGTTCATAGGGGCGCATGGGTTTGACTGTCTGCTGCGCGGAGACGATGGGATGCTCGTTCTTGGGGTGTACTTGGATCACTATAGCTTTTCCAGAATCCAGAGGAAGGACCTTTGACAAGATGGTCACTTGATCCCACCCTTTCTGCGCAGTCTGAAGAGCCGATGCTAGAGCCACGGAGAAGCAGGAAAAAAATAGTGTTCCGGAGAATGTAAAGGTAGGAGCCAGGACCAAGGGGGAGTGGGAACCCCGTTTTTTTTCTTGAATCCAATTATTGTCCTATTGAGGTGCTTTACCCTATGTAGGACATAACCTGAACTAAATACAAATGTGTGCCCCACCGTATCCCCAGTCGTGCAAATGGCCCAGAGGCAGGCATAAGACCCATTGTCGTCATTATCAAACGGAATAACTGGGGTGAGAAAAAAGATGGACATATTATTGTCGTCCTCATCGAACAGATGGTGGGGTGAGGGTGTGCGACGAGGCGTTGCGAGATCACCCATAACATGTCATCCTGGTCTACAGGTGGAATGGATATGGGATGATGGCAGGTGATAAGGCGTCAGGTGCACAACACACCGTCGGTGTCCCTGTTGAGCGCCGATAAACGGGTGGGGACCAACGTGGAGTGAGGCCCATGAGGTAACCAACAACATGTCGGGTGAAGGGACACGGTGCATCCGCGTTTTCCTTGTTGAATAGGTGGACAGGCGTGGGATGAGGGTATGTGGGCGTACACGACTGTTGTTGTCCTCACAATACGTCATTATTGTCGACAAGGTGGGGATGGACACGGAGTGAGGCACCCGACGACCCGTCGGAGGGGCACATGATGTATTATCATTGTCCTCGACGGGGATGGACGTCATAGTAACTGATTGATTTTTGTTGGTGTAAGATCACATAGCGCGGAGATACAAAAATTCGCCATAGGAAAGTGCGCGCAGGGTACTAGACAAAAGCGCGGCTGAGCAAGACTGCGCAGCGCGCAGGCACAAAGAACGCGGTGAAATTAGCACGGTAGATACAAAAACCGTGGCGGATCAAATGTGCCGATCTAGCGTCATAGACCCATAGTCAGCATCTTTGGTTAGGCCCGGTTCCGACAATTTTGAACGCCAGATCCAGCTCCTACCCACACCTGTGTTGAGAGCAGTAGTCCATAGACTGAAATTAATTACTACATCAGGTAGAATAATGTTTGTAGTAAAATGCTCCTATTATATGAAATTTCACAGGTGAGCGTTTTGGCCCCGTCGCCAGCACGCTGACGCCCATCTCAATGCGAGCACCCGACGGGTCTACTGATCCCGATTCGGACGAGTTTGATACCACCTCGACCAGTTGAAAATATTACATAATTTCTTTGATATCGTAGTACTAGTAGGCTCGCGGAGTTTTTGCCCATTAGGGTGTCTCACGCGCATTTTTCATGTACTAGTAGGGTACTAGTAGGTGAACTAGTAGGTGACTAGTTGGGAGAAAAGTAGAGCGACGAGTGCAGCTAAAAATGCTTATTCAGACTCCGCTTGTATT
>JBBPLF010001142.1:0-11521 GCA_038089615.1 Aureoboletus auriporus
GTGGGATCGGATATCGAATGTATCGCGAGGCGTTGGTGTCTCCAGTTGGTGGGGGTTAGAGTAGATGTGCTATCTCAATGTCAACCGACGACGATTCTGGGAGAAACCAACGTGTACATACGTAGCAAAAAGGCCAGTCTGCGGATGGACGTCAAAGCATGATAACCCAGTAAGTTGTGGATCCCATGCCCGAGCGGCACGGTCAGCACCCCGGGTATCCCATAGGCGGACCTCACCGGAAAGGCTGGAGGTGATGATTTTTCAGTGGTTTTCGCTAGGATAAAACCACATACCTCGCCGAAAGAAATTGTGCGCCGTTCCTGGGGTGATACTTCACATTCTGCACCCACGTGTGATGCTCATGGTACGATCTTACGACCGCATCCTCTTCCTCAAGGCGGCGATCAAATACTTTAACTACGCCATCTGCAAAGCCAGCAATAAATGTCGATGATGATCCATGATCAGAGGCTATGCAAGTGACAGGGCTCTCCGAATTGGTTTCCAAGTCCTGAATGGCTCGATCAACGAAGCACGCGGCTGGTCGAATACAACGACCTCACCAGAACTTGCGATTCGGTATGCGCATCCCAAACCCTGATAATCCGTGAATCACCACCCACGAGGAGGGATCCACCTGATTGTTTCCAATCCAAGATGAGCCCACTTCCCCTCCGTACATTGATGATTTCCGTCAGACCTCGGAAAGAGCTAACCATCTGTAATGGGCCTTGATCCAATGTTGGATCGTAGTTGCGATATAAGCGCACTATGCCATCGGCTGCGAGGGCGCGTTTGAAAAGACGGCGCATGGACAAGGGATGAGAAGAACAGACCTGAGCCCACCATGATGATCCCGCCTACGTCCTGGTTGATGATGTGGAGTGACGTTATGCTTGTTCCTCTGGAATTTCCATTGCAGAAGTAACTCAGTCGCTTCCGTTGGGACCAATCCCAGACGCTGATACACAATCAACAAGGTGCTATTTCACGAGAATGGATCGGACGAACCTAACCATATCCGTGTCACTTGTGATGACGAGATGAGGGTCATATGCGTGTAGAGTCATACACAGTGGATTGCTATTGACTTGTAGATTGGCTACTGGCCGATCCCATCGGGAGTTCTCTGCAGGTCATCAAGATACAAGATTGATGCCATGCTAACACGGAACTCACCTGCCAAGGTTGCTTGCAATTGTGTTTCGGCGATCACCTGCTCGTTGCGCTGCTGCCTCCACACCTGATAGTTATATTGAATGCTTCCAGGTTCATCTGCTTCCGCTTGCTGTGGTCAAAAGCGACGTGAGAAAGAGTAGAACGATGGGAACTACAACACACCCTCATCTGCGGCTCTTTGAAGTATTCACAACACCAATCAAAGAACGAGCTCTTTAATGGTAAAATGTCTCGAAGTCCATTCCCAGTTCCGCATCCAAGTGGAACATTACTCCCGTTTGAATCGACCGAGAAGACACTCCCGCTCGGACTATTCTGATCACTACCTGGTCCAAAGCTAGGCCCACTTTTTCTCCCATGCGTGGCTACCCGCCGGCGTGAACGTAGTCGCACCATATCTTCTTCCATGAGCGCTTCCATCACGTGTGAAGGAAGATAATCGGGGTGTGTTCTGTAGTATGTAGGCGAAGGGGGTTGCGACGCGCCAACTGTTAACCTCGTTGGGCTTGGCGTTGCTGGACGAGAATAAGGGGAAGTATATTGGGCGCGATTGTAATTGGGTGAGGGAGGTCTGGAAGCGTCAGGGCGAGACAACGAAGGTGGGATCGGAGAGGGAGGAGCCCGAGCGTCTTCGGTTGATGGGAAAGCGATACCACCCGCGAGGTTACGAAGGGCATTAGCAAATGAGGAGGTACGTCGAATCGTGGATGTGACGCCCGAGGATAATGTGCTCGTCATGCTCTCGCTACGAGTCACGCCTGGGCGGGAAAGCACTGGGGAGGGTGGGTGCTGCGTGAGGGGCGATGACTGGAGGGATGAAACACGGGAATGAACGCCGCCTGGACCCATTCTGGAGTCTACTTGTGAAGGCGGCACATCGAGACTTGTACAATCGAGGCGATAGAATGGGGAAGCCAAAAGAAGAGCCATGATGTAGTCCGTATTTGTTTGTGCGAGGGTGGCTACTTCATGGTATGGATCGGTTGTTAGTTCCAGCAGGCCCACGAAAATCGTGAAGAATGAAGAGAGTAGAACACGATTCTCTTCCCGTGCCCCATCGTCATCACCAAACACGTCCAACCATTCAGCAACAGCAGCTGAGGTCAACTCCTCCTCGTGGGGTTGAGAACTTGATTCGGAACGCCACTTCCTGTCTTCTTCCCAGTAGATCCACGCACAAATCACGAAATAACCCCTCCATTCCTTGACAAGACAGCTGATGAGGATAAGGAGCTCCTTGCGCACCATCGGACTCGCGTCGTCCTTCACGGCGAGTGTCGCACCGGTGGCGACAGCGACTTCCATACGGAAGTGGATCCGTTCTTCGAGCTGGTATTGCGTTCCGGTACCCCCACCTCCCTGTTTCGTTGCATTTGCAGACCCACTGGCGCCCATGAATGTGCCGAGTGCATATAGTGCCGCAGCCCTCACCTCTGGCGAGTCATCAGACAACATCAGGATTAACTTATCCTGAGTTCCCCTGTCGACGCCGTAGACCTTGATCTCGTCGTTCCCTTCCCAAATCTGGGATATACATAACGCGCACCATTGCCTGAGCAAAAAGTCGCCCTCGTCTAGCTTGTCGAAACAATTGTCGAACACACGCTCTCTCCAGCAAGCCATCTGACCGTTGTAATAGTCCCGAGAGACGGCGGCAAGGATAAACGCGCACATGGCTTTGTGTTCGGCGCTATTGGGAAGAGCGTGTTGGGAGTGGTTCTCTGTGAGAGCGAGAACGTTGGCAAAATACTTGAAGCCTTGAGTATTATGCAAATCGACTTGGACGCTCGGATCAACCGCGAGAATGCGCGCCCAA
Source organism: Aureoboletus auriporus (assembly GCA_038089615.1). NCBI lineage: Eukaryota > Fungi > Basidiomycota > Agaricomycetes > Boletales > Boletaceae > Aureoboletus > Aureoboletus auriporus. The sequence goes on from JBBPLF010001142.1 coordinate 2,996, forward strand.
ATGAAGATGAGCACAGGGCGCAAGTCTTGACCTGCAGCTTGGAGTAGCTTGGAGATGTAGGGGAAAATTCCGATTGTGAGGACGAGGTTGACAGCCCATGGTCCTAGATCGACAAACTGAGACAGGAGGATGAGAGCTCGAAGTCTATGGGGCTGGGAAAGAAGAACTTGAAGCACGATAGGTAGTTGGTCAGGTGGCTTGCGTGGTACCAAGTCCCGGTCGGAGTGGTGACTAAGGGAAGTCGAGATCCCGTTAGGACTAGCGACAGAGCCATTTGTGCCTTCTGAGCTATCAAAGGTTCCACCACAATTCTGAGGCGGAAGTGACAGTGGACCTCGCTTGGTAAGTGCAGAGCCTCCTCGAGATATCCATACTTCAAAAGCCGTGAGTTGGTCTGTAAAGAACCTGCTTGGAATGTACTGGTATGGTTTCTCGACCTGGGGAGCATTAACACCCCGCTGGCCAGGTGAACCAGCTGGTCCTCCGCTAGGACCATTCTGCAAGATAGAATGTGCAGCAACGCCCGCGGGGGTGGGGTTCTTTTCAAGGAGGTCAGGAAGCTGGCGTAAGCAGGTATCGACGGCAAGATCCCACGCGGCCCAGAGTGTATGCGTGTTGGTAGCGGGAAGGGCAGGATAAGTGTGAGGGGTACAATGATAATTCTTCATGATCCGTTCGGCGAGAAGAAAATTACGGAACAGAGACGCGATGAGGAGGTCGGAGCGATATAAGCGGGTGAAAACATCACGAGGAAAGGTGGTCCAAGCGATGGTATCTGTGATTGCGGTGAATATCCAGTTGAGCTCGCCCAAAGGTGTCCTTCGATCCTTGAGATCCCCGGGGAGTTGCATGACCATGTCGGGAGTGATGTTGTTGGGTAGCTGGTGGGTCATGATAAAGTATCGGAGGGCAATATCGATGGGGGAAGTGAGGCAGGAGGTAAAGATATCGGCAGGGAGCTCTGGACAGGAAGGTAATTGCTCGTGTGCGAGACAGGCTGCGAGTTGGAGGGAGCTCATATAAGGTTGCATGCCATCGACATAGCCGCCACGTGTAGTGAACACCTCCTGATCGCGGCGCTCAGCGAAGTTGTTGAAATTAGTGAGAAGGTTACCGGCAGCCGAGCAATCCCAGATGTAGACGCCTGGGGACCCAAGCCAACTTTGTACTTCCATGAGTGAGACGGGGATGTATTGGGTGTAATTGCGATTAAAGCACCAGAGTTCGCCACTGGGAGTGGGTTTTGGTACGCCATGGCCGTTATAGTAGAAGCAGACGGTTTCGTCTTTGGCTTGTTTGCGTAGATTGAGGCAGAAACGACGAAGGTCCTCGTAGGAAGGGTCTAGGATTGGTTTGTAAGGGATCTTGAGACTGAGGCCCTCGAACTGGTGCTGGAGGTTTGTACCGATAGCTTCGAGAGCCTTGATTGAGGGCATTGTATGTGGGTCGACCCAGCACTCGAGGACGGCACAAGGGTTTGTCTTGATGATATCTGGGGGATCTACATCGATGTTGAGACATAGTACGAGGGCAGCGTTTGCGGTCTTTAGTTTTCCGGGTGCTGAGCCACGCCACGGAAAGAGTTTGGCGCAGTCGGGGGACTGCGGTGCGGGGTTACCACAGGTGAGATGTCGTTTCGCGGACCAGTAGGGGATGATGGGAGTAGGGTCTGGGAGAGTCTCGTCCGAGCCATGATGCCTTCCGTTTGGGATGTTCCCGACGCGCTCCAAGGGCCCATCTGTGGTCTGGTTTGACGAAGGGTCGGAGGTGGAGGTGGATGCCCAGCCCCGCTCGGTGACGTTGTCGGATCCCATGTCTGAGCTCGCCCTCAGCGAGAGCGAATCGATGCCTAGCGACGGTGAACATGAGCGAAACGAGGCAACGTTGAGCAGACTTGCCATGACCATTTTGCATGTCTCCGCCGCCCAACTTTTGCTGTCGCGGTCGTTCAGGGCGTGTCACAGTGCACCGCCACCATCATGTCTGCGGTGGTAGAGCCCCCGGTCAATGCGCTCGTCGAGATCTCGACGGGCAAAGGGATCGTCCGATTCTGTGGGTCGACCTCGTTTGCACCAGGTAAATGGGTCGGGATTGAGCTCTTTGAGCCAAAGGGAAAGAACGACGGGTCCATCCAGGGCGTCGTCTATTTCTCGTGCAAACCCCTCCATGGCGTGTTCATTCGCCCCAGCCAAGTCAAGATCATCGCCGCCGATCCTGACCCGAACGTGAGTCTTGTCCGTGTCCTCGTCCGGTCATTCATCTAATGCCCACAGCCGAGCCTTGCACGGTCCAGCGTGGGCCATCGGCGCACCTCCAGTGCCGGCCTCGCACGGGCCACCTCACTGCGCTCGTCGAGCCCAGCCAAACCTGTGCCGTCTCCCAACACATCTCGTCTCGCACCGCCGTCCTCTCCCGTCAAACGCATCCCCTCTCTCACCCTCCAACCACGCAAGTCCTTTCCCCGTCAACCGACGTTGGATGCCCCACCCCCCAGTCCCACCGTACACTCCGCACGTGCGACTCTAACCGTCGTGCCCCCATCATCATCTCTGTCTCACGAAGCGACGACCGCGACTCCCACAAGGACGACTATATTCCCTCATTCTCCTCAGACGTCTTCACCCCAGCCCCAACCCCAGCCTCTCCAACAATCTCCCATTCAACAATCACCCATCCAACAATCTCCTGTCCAAGAACCAGCAACCCAACGCATAGTAGAAGATCCCGAACTGCAAGAACTTCGCGCACGCGCCCGAGTACTGGAGGCAAAGCGAGCAGACGACGCTCGCCATATCCGCGAACTCGAAACCCGCCTCTCAGAGGCAGAGTCTTTCGTAGCCCTGCGTCCGAAACTTCAGGCTAAACTCAATCAGCTCCAAACAGAGCTCATCGCTACCCGCCGCGAATTAGCCGACGCCCAACAGCTTGCGCAGCTCTCAGACAACAGAGGGATCGATGCACACGAGCAGTTGGAGATGGCCATGTTGGATAAAGAAGTAGCAGAGGAAAAGGCAGAGATAGCAGAGGGCGAATTGGACGAGATAAGAGAAAAATTGGCCCAGATGGAGGTGGAGTTGCAGGTGCTGAAGGATGGCGGTGGTAAGTACGTTACTCGATCGAACAATATCATGGCATTCACGGTGGGCCAGCTCCCGAGGAGGAGGGTGAAGCAAACACAAAGTCTTCACTTGCATACATTCAGCTCGAAAAACACAATGAACGCTTGAAGGAGGCACTCATACGGTATGCACCATTCCATCCTCCTTGCCCAATTTTTGATCCTCCTTAGTCTCCGAGATATGTCTCAAGAAACCGAACAAGAGCAGCGTCGGCGCATCGCCGAGATGGAAAAGGACATCACGAGCATTGACGATCTTCAAGGTCTTACTTTATCGATCAAATTCTCCCTAGCTCAACTCTGATATATGAGCATATATTAGGGCAATATGAAACAACTCTCATCAAACTCTCCAACGCCGAAACGCAGATCGACGACCTCAAGGCCCAGCTCGATGATGCCCTAGGGGCAGAAGAAATGCTCGTACAGCTCACTGAACGGAATCTCATGCTTGGGGAGAAGATCGAGGAGATGCGCATCACCATTGAGGATCTTGAGGCTCTCAAGGAACTGAATGATGAACTGGAAGAGAACCACATCGAGACAGAAAAATCATTGCAAGAGGAAATTGGCACGTATCATATCGTCCAGAATGTTTGATCGACCTGACTGTTGACTACAGATTTGAGGGACTCACACATCCGAGAACACTTGCAAAGAATTTCAACGTTGGAAGATGCTTGCCAAGATTTGGAGAATACAATCACCCAGTTCCGAGAGCTTGTACTACAGCTCCAAAGGTAATTTGCTCCTCACTATCCACATGCAAACCCTCAACCCATCCCATACAGCGAACTTGATACCCTGCGCACCCAAACTCAAACGGCACAGAACGAGTCTGCTACGGCGGCATCACAAACAGCAGCCATGCTGTCTATGAATCTCAAGCTCCAGTCTTCCGCGGCCAAGAATCAAGCAAAGATCGTCGAACTTGAGATACGCAAACTGGAAGCGAAAGAAAGCAAGGAATTACTCGGGATCGTGCAGGTGACTTCTATGCCCATTTCGTCGTTTATGGAGTACTGAGTTTCTGTGACCCAGCCATACCTGCCACAACTCTATGTAGAGAGTGACGGTGACGCTACGAACTGCTATCTTTTCTTCCAACGGGTAGGGTTGAAAATCGACCTTATCAATACCGTCGTTGGACAGGCTCATGGACTCCCCGAGTCTCTCAACGGAAATGTGTCTGACACTGTCGTTGGTATTTGTGAGGTGAGCACGCCCTACTCCCCTCGAACGTTGCATAAATAACGTAAATTCGTAGATGAGAGGTCGAGCTGCTGGTCTGGCCATACTCTGCAAGCGCTTCTCTACAATCCTTCGTCGTTGTGATCCAACCTCGTTCTTGAACATCGGACGCATTTACCCAGAGATCGCACCCATGGAGAAACGTATCGATATGCACATTGATCTTCTAAGACGGGATGAATTCCGCGAGATGGAATTCGTCAGCGACATCTTCAAGTGAGTGTCCGTACTTTGCAAGTTACATAGCGCCTAACAGACGGGTACAGGTTACAAGCCCAATTCGACCATCTCGCTGAAAACTACTTTAGCGGATTTGATCAAGATTTAGGTGAACGTGAACTAGGATACGCTCTCTCGATTGACTATGATCTCGACGCATTCGCTGCCTCAATCGGTCTTACCAAAACCTCGGTCGCAGCTATCTTGCAAGACGAAGACGTGGTTCTCGATATGGGTGGATACAATGCAGAGCTGGAACTTTTCGAGCCTCTTCAAAAGCTCCTTGACCAGTGCAAGAGTGCAAAGGTCCAGACTAGGAAACTTACGAAACGCTTGGAGGACGTGGTACAAGACTCGACGGCGATGAAAACGCATTTCGCAGGTCAACTGAAATCACTCAGCAACGCCGTCCCCGAGCTCGTCAATTTTGGTATCTCCGTACGTACTTCACTATGGCCTTGATGTGACCGTTCACCGATCGTCCCTTAGCTCGCTCAACAAGTCATTCCACACCTTAGCGACGCCCGAAGCGCCAAGTCTTCGTTCCAGCTTGCTACCGTTCTTTCCTTTGCTAAGCATACAGCCATGTCGACAGTCGCTAAAGACCTGCGTCCTGGTGCATCCTATTGGGAAGCGGTCGGAGAAGCCATCGCACAACTTGCAGGAGAGTGTAGTAAATTGTTGCCCGTCGCACTTGAACCGGAGAGCGTTGTCAAGAGTATGGTTCCTTGTTTGTCGACCCCCGTTATTCTCATCGTGTTCCGTTAGTCACCGGCACCCCACCCTGGATCGTACGCGTCGACGAAATTCGAGCAAACACGGCGGTCAACGTCGAGGCAGAGCGCAAAGCTGTCCAGTTGCAAGACGAGATTCAAGGTCTTGTTCGGAGTCTCAAGTCGAGAGATCAAACCATCCAAGAGTCGACTGTCAAGATCGAACTCATGGAACGCCGCATGGAAGCGAGCAAGAAGCAATCGGATACGATTGTCGACCTTGAGAGCGAGCTCTCAAAGGCAAGAAAACAAGAGCGGGCGTATGAGGAGGCGATGGAGCAGCTGCAGGCTGACCTGGACACACTCGAACAGGATAACGCAAAGCTTAAGACGATGGCTGCGCCGGAGAGGCAGGGTACGTGGTTCACAACGCAAGTTCTCCCGGAATCCTTGACAGTCTCACCCTTGACAGTTGCCGGCAACCAACCTGCCGAATCGGACAATGCGCCTATTGAAGGAAGCGTCGAGACTTCTCATTTACTCGAACAGGTATGTTGCGCTTTAAATTTGATGCTACGGTATCTCAACCGTTCGTAGATCGAGGCCCTCCGTGGCACGGTGAGGTTCCTACGGACCGAGAACTCGTATCTCAAAGGCCAAGACCTACTCAAAGAAATCCAAGCGCTGCCTCCTCTTCCCGAACCAATCCGCATACCGCCCACACCGCCTCTGGACCCATCGACGCTCTCAGATTCCGAAGCGTCCGAGACGGACCTACCGTCTCCTCCACTGAGCATCCGTTCACTCGCTACGGAAACAAAAATGCTTTATCGGGACGTGATCAAGTTTTCGTCGTCGCCTCGCGTCGTCGATTTGTCTGCGCTGCATACGAAGCGGGCCGAGGGCGAGGGCAAGACGACGAGGGGGTGGATAAGACGGAAGGATATGCCTGCGCAGCAGGTGTTGGAGCGAAAGATGGAAGCGGAGAGATTGAGTAGACGAGTGAGAGGGTTGAGGGACCGCGCAAGCTTGCTATGATATGTATTGTACATAATTAATGTCGTCGTTGAGCCGCATCATGCTGTCTATCTCCTGGAGAACGTTCTTGACGTGCCGTGGAAGTCCAAAACTCCTCTCGAGTCTAAATTCTGTCTATAAAAGTTCCACGTCCGAGTCCGACTGTAGCCTTCACTATGAAGGACTCAGTAATCCGAGAGTGTCATTTTGAGTTTTACACACGATGGGCCAGACAGGGTAAAATCGCTCGAATTTTTTTGAACTACCATTTGAGTTTTGGACATCCATCATTATCATGCATGGCATGAATGCCCCATCACCAAATCGAAATAAGTGATATGGAACTGTCACACGCACCGAATTCAGTTCGGAGCTGAGCTACGGCGGACAAGTTACACAACCCACCAGACGAGCTGCTCGAAGTGTAGAGACTAGGAACATCGTCGAGACGGCGGTTGAGGTGGCAATGACTCGGAAGCTGAGTGGTAAGGTGATACTACTATCGACGATCCCACGACGACCGTGACCAACAGCCAAGAGCATGGCGACGGGCCAAACGGATTCAAAGGACACGTCGCTGTGTCAACACTGACCAGCGAGACGCCGAACCGTCACTGAGCGGTCGAGTACACTGGGGATACAACGGAGCCGAGTCGTTCAGACCCCCTAAGACGCACCCTGGAACAAGCAAGAGCGGGATTCTTTCAGAATCACACGAACAGGTTAGAGAAAGTGCTCACATTTCTATTGATTTTTTGGCGAACGTTGCATCGCATCACGCCGATCAGACGCGGAGCTTGCCCCCTCGAGATCTGAAGCTCAATTTGGTCCGAGCCACTGTCTTCGGGCATGCCAACACACGACTCGGTGGCCGTAGATCGAGCCAGCGGTATTGATGAAGAAGTTCTTCAACAACTTGAGTCGGTGTTACGCAAACTCTACGCCCAAAGGAATTCACTCTCCCCTATTTCTGATGAACCATGCAAAACGCATTGAAGAACTTCGCGTGTATATCTGCTGGTGGAACAAGCGGGCCCATCGGATTTTTTCTCAGGTGCATCCCGAAGTTTGCAACGCTTGGAATTTTTGATGGAGCACGCCACGTTGGACGAATCCTTCCCCTCACGCAACGTAGCTCCGTGGCATTCATACAGACACCTGACTAGTTTGAAAACTCTCTCTGTGTCTCGTATTCCTCCGTCCATCCGACAACACATAGCGAAGTTCCTAACCACGCTTCGTGGTATGGGAGACCTTGCAGAACTCGAGGTCTGTTTTGCCCTTTCTGGCGCCAGAGAGTTTATCTCTAGCGCAGAGTTCGACACCTTCTAGTAGAAAGTCAATTTACCTCGATTTTCTCGCCTTACTCTTGGTGCTCCACTTTCGACCATCGTCGCATTCCTTTCCTGCGTCAATTTCCCGCCTCGGACACAGACGAGCCTAGGTTGCTATTACGAGGACGATCATGCGAACAATCCCTCGGTTTACTCCCGGTTCTGCTCTGTTCTCGCAAAAAGATACGACAAAGATTGGGTGCACTCTGTTTCAGCAATTCGTTCAATGAGCATTAGACTCGTTTCGAACAGGGCGTTGCTTGCTTTCGCCCCATCTAGCAACTACGATCGTGATCCCCTCGTAGTTTCCTTGGATCACAACATTCCCCTGATGATCGTATTCGAGTTATCATGGTGGTCCACGCAGCTGACAAACTCCGAGTTGGACAAGCACAACATCACACTGCTATCCAACATTCTTTCCTGCTTGCCTGTAACAAATGTCCAGGATCTTTACGTCTCTAATCCGCCTATCCATCCTGTCTTTTGGAGCAAGATTTTGGGACATCTTCTGGAATCGCGACGCATCGAATTTAACGGGTACTTCTACCAGACCGCGATCCTTCTGGAATGCTCTCTCGCTTCGCTTGCGACCTTCAGGAGAGGAGTCCAATTGGACATATTAACGGTGATCAGCGTTCAGACTATGCATTAGCACCGAGGCTGAAGAAATTGGTGTTGTCCGAAATCAGACTTACTGGCGACGAGCTAGAATCGTTACGAATTCTTTCGAGTCGATTAGAATCTTCCCTTCAGGTTGCCCTCGTAAATTGTGCTATTAAATGGTTATGTTGGCATATCGTATACGACAACCTTTGGGTAGCGTCAGGGGGGTGGTCACTTGGACGTGGAGAATATTGATCAAATCGTGTCT
>JBBPLF010001143.1:0-11516 GCA_038089615.1 Aureoboletus auriporus
GGCTGGGGAAATGCCAGTGAAGAGGGTAGACTACTTATACTAGGCTGGGATGCTGCGTAAGGCAGTAGCCACAGTATGTGCTGCGTAAAGCAATGCGTAAGCTATGTATGCTGCGCGGGGCAATGCGAGCTGCGCAAGGTGATGCGTACAGCGCAGTGATGTGTGCTATCCGGGCTGCATAGGGCAGTGGGAGCTGCGCGTGCTGCGTAAGGCAATGCAGGGTAATCTAGATGAGATCGGGGGGTGCAAGTCATCATCGGGAGATGTGATGACGAGAAGGGAATGGTCCGTAGAATAAGGAAAAGGTTGAGTGTGACTCAACAGGGATAGTGTGACTCAACAAGTGAGCGTGACTCAACAAGTGAGTTGTAGCGTGACTCAACAAGTTGGTGTAGCGTGACTCAACAAGTTGGTGTAGCGTGACTCAACAAGTTGGTGTAGCGTGACTCAACAAGTTGGTGTAGCGTGACTCAACAAGTTGGTGTAGCGTGACTCAACAAGTTGTGAGGGAGAGTCTTCCTCCGGGTGGGAAGGTGTTAACATTCCTCCTCCGAATGAAAGGTGAAAACTTCTACATTCCTCCTCCAAATGAAAGGTAAAGGATCACGTGAGGAGGAAGGAAAAATGAATTGTCCGGGTGCCGATTCAAATCGTAACAATTGATACATAGCCCATACTGCGCACATCGCCTTACGCAGTGTGCAGTCACATAGCCCTTACTGCGCTCACTGGATTGTGCAGTATCGTACATCGTATAAGTAGTTAACAGACCTCACCTGTATTCCCCAGCTAGTTCTACGCAATCCAGCATTGTTACTTAGCACATCCACAAGCCCCAAGTGTGCGCATTGGGTAGTGAGACTCCTATTCTCTTTGCTTCGCTCACAACAAGTCTTCGAACTACTTTGAGTGTTCGCTGTGCTATGTTCCGACGCCCAGCGTTAACAGTACCTGCTCTGGAAGGCGAGGCAGGTATGATGGAGGCTGAGTAATTACAAAGAACACTTCATTAGTGTACAATGTAGTATCCATCCCAGCCTTTAAATATGTACATAATATTTCATTAGCAAAATGTTAGATTAAGATGATAGTACTCAAATATAATGAGATCGCTCATTATAGTTGCATGTTAATGTGTGGTCAGTGAAACATGATTCATCAGCCAATAATATCGGACAGTCCATGAATAGTCTGATAGGCAGAACCTTGTGAATATGTGGCAATTTCAACACATGGCTAAGTTGACTCAAACAATCCACCGATGGTTCACCATGGATGCTACACTGATAAATCAAGCCTTTGCACATTGGCGTGGTATGATCGGCCTATTACCCATGCATTCTGGTCCATTCTAGGATGCCAGCCAGGCCATTCTATCTTGCCGATCATCTTCCCGGCCTATCAGCTATGCTTCATATAGCTATGCCTTATGACTTCACCAAAGGTTTACCTGCATCATTGGCTGATTCATGGTATCTGCCACATATACTACACTCAATATACCGACACTCCAGCTGCCATAGGCAATATACCGACACAATATGGCCGGTGATGCCATTTCCTCCATGGTATTTAGTTCATATAGGTCATTATCGCCATATTCACCTATACTAGCTAACTAGATATACCACATGTAGTGCACTCAATATACTGCTACTCTAGCTACCATAGGCAATATACCTACCCATTTTGGCCAGCAATGCTATTTCCCTGGCGGTAGTTTTTTTACATCAGCCATTGTCTTCAGATTCGCCTAGATATGTATACTACTAGCTGACCATATTTACCACATGCAGTGCACTCAATATACTGATTCTCCGGCCCCCATAAGCAATATACCGACTCAATATGATCAGTGATTCCATTTCCTCGGTGGTATTGAGTTCACACCAGCCATTATCACTACTTCTGCTGCGATATCTATACTTCCAGCTAACTGTATTTAGCAAGTGTACTACACTCAATATACTGATTCTCCGGCCACCATAGGCAATATACTGACCCACTATGGCCGGTGATACCATTTCCTTGGTGGTATTTAGTTCACATAGGCTATTATCGCTGCTGTCACCTTGAACTGTATGCCACTAGCTGCAGCTATGTACCACATGTGGTGCACTCAATATACCAATTCTCCAGCCACCATAAGCAATTTACCAATTTAATATGGCCAGCGATGCCATTTCCTTGGTGGTATTTACTTCACATCGGCCAGTATTGCTTCTTCCGTTGAGACATCTATACTACTAGCTATGATGGCATGCTGTGTTGGCCAATTCACGGCATTGATAATCAGTTGGTCAGTTCATCAGTAACTCTCAGTGCCTTCCAAGGTCAGCCCATCCATGCCAGTGGCATCAGTCATCACTTGGCTCATTGATATATCTCAGTACTATGCATGGTTGGCCCATGCATGGTCCATCAGTGTTCGTTTTAATGGGCCCATCGTTACGTCTGGGTGCCATACTGAGTTTGCCCATTCATGCTGGGCATTTGTCATCTCTTGGCCCATCAGTATACCCCGATGCTACACCCAGTCAGCCTATGCATGGCATCCTTGATCAGTTCACTGGGCCCATCCATAACCCCTGGTGTAGTGCTGATTCGGCCCATTCATGGCATCGGTCAATCTCAGTACTATGTTACATTGGCCTGTCCATGCCAATCACATTGGTTGTCACTCAGCCCATCGGTATATCATGGCACTATGCCAGGTCAGCCCAAGCATTGCATTGGTGATCTGTTCACTGGGCCTATCCATAACACTTGGGGTCATCACTTGGCCCATTGGTAGATCTCGGTTCTATGCCAGGTTGGTTTATCCAGTGGCATGGCATCAGTCATCACTCTTGTTGGCCCATCAGTACATCTCAGTGATATCCACCATTGGCTTATCCATGGGATTTGGCACCCGTCCAATCAGCCCATCTGTATGTATTTCCTTCTATGTTTCATATTTCACTACATCAGTACATTTACTACCCCATGGTACAATATTTCTTGGCCCATCTATCCTCTCTGGATGTTCACTATAGCTCGGCCAACCATTGGCTCGCTGTGTATTGCAGCCTATTTGCAACCTCGGCTGGCTGCAGCTCTCGGTGCACTTTCACTGCAATATGTGTGAAATTTGGCCCCTAGTGCTCAATCACCACAACGACTGCCAGTGGATCCAGGACTACATATCCGTAAGTAGTAAATCATGGAACTGAATTACAGGATGAGCACGAGGACGTATCTAGTATGCATTAGCATCACTGATGGTCAAGTTTTGAAGCAACTGCCTCCTGATCCATGGAGTTGGATCATTGACATACTGGCAAGGTTGTCACCCATGTCTCGAACAATCAGATTAAATCTGATTGTTTGATGGAAACCCTGCTAAAGCCATGGCATGGCTCGACACGGTAGTATTCTACCTCTTCGTCAATGACAAAGTCTATGACTCCGAAGCCAAAAGGGTTGCTTTCACTCTATCCTACATGACAAAAGGAACTGCCACCACTTGGGCAGCTACCTTTCGTCAAAAAGCCCTAAGTGGAACAATCCCAGACCTAGGAAAGTTTTCTGACTTTCGCACCAAATTTGAGACATCCTTCAGGAAGAAGGACACCGCTAAAAAGCCATCACTTGGCTTTCCAACCACTGAATGACTGACAATGGCGATCTCTCCAACTACATTGCTAAGTTCCAGAATAACATCGTCATCTCAGGAATCATTGACCACAACGTTCTAAAGTCAATTTTCAGCGCTGGACTCCCTGTCTTCCTATCAGAGAAAATCAGCAAATCAACCAAGGATACCAAAACCATTAACAATTGGTATGAATGAGCCCAAGAAATCCAAACCAGGAAAGACATTGCCAAAGCTTTCGCCCAACAACATTGTAGCAAGACCACTACCCAGACTTACACCACCCCCTCATCCTCTTGAACCCAGACCAAACCATGTGACCCAGATGCCATGGATGTTGATGCTATCCGTGTCTTCAAACTCACCCCTGAAGAATGTAAACAATGCAGGGAGAAAGGACTCTGTTTCCACTGTAGAAAACCTGGGCACATGGGAGGTGAATGTCCCCACTTCACCAAGAAGGAAACCACCATCAAGAAAACCACCAAGGAGGAAGAAATTCCCAATCTTATGGATATCAATGATGAGGAAGAAAACATCCGAAGGGTGTCTTTTACCCCTATGGATTATTGAAGCAGGGAACTCAATTGACGCAAATCTCCCCTACCTTTAGATGCGATGCTGTACATATACAATCTTTGATGAAATCTATGCAAATCCCTGTCCAGATTGTCGTCCCATCACATATCCTACAAACCGTCAAAACCCACGCCCTTGTTGATAGCAGAGCTGACATCTCCTGTATCGACCGACAGTTAGTGCAAAAACATGGACTATCCACCACTAAACTCGAAAAACCCATTCAAGTCTGGAATGCCGACTCATCTTACAACAACAATGGATATATTCAGTACACTTGCAACCTCTTCCTAGTCATCGAAGGGATCACCCAGCGAACCACTTTCCACGTCATGTTCTGTGGATGCAATAACCTCATACTCAGACTCCCTTGGCTTAAGAAAATCAATCCCCAAATCAATTGGGATAAACGAACCCTCTCCCTTGATGAATCCCTTGATGAATCCAAAGACCTCTTCCACTCCCATATGGAAGACACTAAACGACATGATTCCTTCTACAAAAAAGGGTCACCTCCACCAAAACATGTTTACATCAACACTGTCACCAACTACCACTTGTTCTCCTATCTAAACCAAGAAACCAAATCCCAATACATCCGATGAGCTATCAACAACCAAACAATCCACCAAATCATCTGTTGTGGATCCCATTTTATCCCACAAGGATCACCTGTCATTGCTAAGCTCACCACCACCACTGAACTCGCTATGGCCACTGAAAAGAACAAACCCAAACCATTCTCCCTCCAGAATACCAAGACTTTGCTTCTGTCTTCTCGAAAGAAGCTGTTACAGTTTTCCCCTATGACCCGTCTTTTCCCTATGTCTATGGACTCATCATGTCTCCTCATGTCTTTGCCAGACACTCATCGTCTCTCCCATACTAATCCTTCGGAACCACACCTATTAATCTTCACCTTCGACCGGAACCACGTTTACACTTCATTTACTTGTCTAACACTTTTGTCTTTGACTGCAACCACTGGGAATTCCTCAGAACCTCTCGGAACCACATTTATACTTTGTTTTTTGATTCCCAGGCTTCGGAACCATGATGGACTACATTCCTCTCCTCAGCATTGCTTTTCTAAATGCAATGCCTCGTGTCCCCTTACTACCATCACATAGTTATGATACTGTGGACTCTGCTTTATGCAGCACATAGCAGCACTGCTCCTACTGCGCACATAGGATTACGCAGCATCAAGTTAGTATAAGTAGCTACTCAACTTGTCCTGTATTCCCCAGCTAGTTCTACGCAATTCAGCATTGTTACTTAGCACAACCGCGAGTCCCAAGTGTGTGCATTGGGTAGCGAGACTTCTATTGCTTCACCCACAACAAGTCTTTGTACTACTTTGAGTGTACGCTGTGCTACATTCCGATGCCCAGCGTTAACAGAAGCAACCAAACACATACCACCTTCCCATCCTTATGATCACAAGATCAACACCAAGGAAACCTTCACCCCAAAGATTGGAAAAGTCTACCCTCTCTCTCTTGAGGAACAAAAAGCAACAGAAACCTTCCTCAATGAACACCTCACCTTGGGAAAAATCCGCCCGTCCAATTCTCCCCAAGCCTCCCCCTTTTTCTTCGTCAAAAAGAAAGATGGAGGTCTTCATCCTTGCCAGGACTACTGATATCTCAATGAACACACTATTCATGATACCTACCCCCTTTCCCTCATCTCTGACCTCGTCAATAAATTACAAGGAGCAAAAGTATTTACCAAGTTTGACGTTTGATGGGGATACAACAATGTCCACATCAAAGATGGACATCAATGGAAGGCTGCCTTTGTCACTCATAAAGGCCTCTTCGAACCAACAGTCATGTTCTTTGACCTTAACAACTCTCCCGCCACCTTCCAACGCTTCATGAATGACTCCTTCAGAGATATAATCACTGAAGGATGGCTCATTATCTATATGGACAACCTCCTCATCTTCTCCCCTGACAATGATATCCACACCAAACGAACCAAACGAGTCCTCCAATGTATGAAGGAACTTGACTTTCACCTCAAACTCAAAAAGTGCAATTTTGCCACAAGTGAGGTAGAATACCTTGGAATGATCGTCAAACCTGGGCAATTAGCCATGGACCCTGTCAAACTAGACGGAATTGCCAAATGGCCCACACCTACCAAAGTCAAAGAAGTCCAGTCTTTCCTGGGGTTTGCCAACTTCTACCGATAGTTCATTGCCAACTATTCCACCATTGCCCGACCTCTCATCGACCTCACCAAGAAAGACCTCACCTGGAACTGGACCCCCTCATGTCAACAAAGTTAAACTCAAAGAACTCTTCCTGTCGAAATCCATCCTCCACCTTCCTGATCTCTCCTCCCTTTTCGCCATCGCCACTGATGCCTTGAAGTTCACTTCAGGCACCATCCTTCTCCAAACTGATTCAAATGGAGATTGGCACCCTTGCTCCTATCTATCACAGTCATTTTCCCCTGCTGAGCAAAATTATGACATCTATGACAGAGAACTTGTTACGATCCTGGTTGACACCCGGACAAACCCACATTTTCACTTTCTCCTTTTCCCCTTCATTGTGGAGGAAGAATGTAGACACCTAGGAAAGGGTCTATCCCCTACACTTGTTCACCTTCTTTTCACCTCCGACCGGAACCACATGAAACCACACCGGAACCACATGGAACCATGTTTATCCTTTCACCTTTGACCAGAACCACATGGAACCACACCGGAACCACATGGAACCCTCAGGACCTTCCCCTCCTCCTCGACAATGCCCCTTTCGATGCATTGCCTCATTCCCTTAACTACCACACTGCCTTATGCAGCACACTGCCCCGTGCAGCTCACATTGCTTTGTGCAGCACACATTGCCTTACGCAGCACACATTGCCTTGTGCAGCACACATTGCCTTGTGCAGCACACATTGCCTTGCGCAGCTCACATTGCCTTGTGCAACACACATTGCCTTATACTGCACACCGCCCTGCACAGCGCACATTGCCTTAAATGCAGCCTTTACTGCAGCTACTGCCTTACACAGCCTCCCAGCCTAGTATAAGTAGTCTACCCTCTTCACTGGCATTCCTCAGCCAGTTCTACACACTTGGATGTACTTCTCTCTTCTAGTACTTTCCTATGCAATATCTGGTCTCCTGAAGTACTTGTGTGTGACAATGCTTTGAGGTTCTCGTCACACCAACATCTGGAGCCACATTTCAAGTGCTCTCAGTTCAAGAAGCACTAGAGAGAGTGGTTACATCCTCAGCGTCATTTGTTCTCAAGATTTGCTTCGTACAATCTCACAACAATGAATCAAGCGAATCTAACAGAACTCCTTGCCGTCATTCACACCCTGAAATCCTGGCAACATTATCTCCATGGATCCCCTTTCCCAGTTCAAGTTTTCACCGATCACAAGAACTTGACCTACTTCTGCCAGCCACAAGCCCTCAATCGTCATCAAGCCAGATGGCTTTTTGGCCTAGCTGATTTTGACCTCAAAATGATCCACGTCCCAGGCAAACTACTCGCAGGTCCTGACGCCCTTTCCCGCCATCCCAACCTTGTCCCAGAATTATTCTCTGAGAATGATGAAACAACTCTCCTTCCCCCTTCGCTCTTCATCAAACTCATTGACATCACTCTTTCCTAATGTATCAAATCATCCTCGTCATCTGACCCCCTCGTTGTCCAAGCCCTCCAATCCATGAATGGCAATATTCCCCCCACTTTTCGTTCCCGCTTGTCTGACTGGCAACTGACCAACAGTGTCCTCACCTATAAAGGATGTGTTTATATTCCCAATGATGAACCACTCCGTCATTCCGTCCTTACCCATTGCCATGATCACAAGTCTACCGGCCACCCCGGCTTCTTGAAAACCTGCCAACTCGTTTCCACTGAGTTTTGGTGGCCTGGCCTGGCCTCATATGTCCACAAATATGTCGAGGGATGTGCTACCTGCCAGTAGCACAAAGTGAACACACATCCTACCACCCCACCCCTCCACCTGATCAAGTCTTCTGCCTCTCACCCTTTCCAACAGGTCTCTTGCAACCTCAACCTCAACCTTCCCCCCTCCACCAGCTTTGATTCTCTCTTGGTCATGGTCAACCATGGGCTTACTAAGGGGGTGATTCTTTGCTCCACTAAAAAAACCATCACTGCTGAAGGAGTAGCCGCTCTTTTTCTCCATAAAGTCTACAAACGCTTCGGACTATATGACAAAATCATCTTTGATTGTGGTCCCCAATTCGCCTCCTCCTTTGCTAGAGAACTGGGAAAACTCTTGAACTACGATCTTTCCCTTTCCACCGCTTATCACCCACAATCGGATGGAGAAACCGAACGTGTAAACCAAAACATATCTCCGCATCTTCTGCGGAAATAATCCCACCTCATGGTCTGCATCCATTTCTCACACCGAATTTGCCCACAATCACTGACCTCACTCCATCACCAATCAATCTCTGTTCTTTCTTATGATGGGATATAAACCTTGTGCCCTTCCAACCATCCTTCCCGAAACCTCCCTTCCCGCCATTGAGGAACGATTGAAAACTCTCACTGCTGCTCGCAATGAAGCCCTTGTAGCCCACGAACTTGCCAGACAAGTCATGGCTTCCAGAACCTGGAAAACCTTCACTTTCCAAAAAGAAGACAAGGTTTGGCTAGAAGCCCACAACCTAAAACACTCTATCGCCAACCCAAAGTTCACACCAAAGCAAGAAGGACCCTTTACCATTGTCAAGGTCCTATCCCTGATCACATACCAACTCCAACTACCCCAAACATGGAAAATTCACCCCATGTTTCATGCCTCTCTTTTATCATCCTATCGCGAAAACAATGTACATGGCCTAAACTTTCCAGCACCACCACCTGACCTTTGTTAACGCTGGGCGTCGGAATGTAGCACAGCGAACACTCGAAGTGGTTCGAAGACTTGTTGTGGGCGAAGCAAAGAAGAGAGGTGTCTCACTACCCAATGCGCACACTTGGGACTCGTGGATGTGCTAAGTAACAACGCTGAATTGCGTAGAACTAGCTGGGGAATACAGGCGAAACAAAGTAGCTACTTATACTGTACTGAGTATGATACTGCGTAATCCAGTGTGCGCAGTACAAGCTATACGGCTGCGCACTGCGTAAGGCGATGTGCGCAGTACAAGCTATGTTTGGATGGATAAGGGAATACGAGTCATCATATGAAGAGAATGATGACGAGGAGTGATAGTCCAAAATAGGAAAGGTGACTCAATCAAGTAAATGAAGCGTGACTCAACAAGTAAATGAAGCGTGACTCAACAAGTGAGCGAGGTCCAGAAGATGAAGGAGACTACGTTAGTTGAAAGAGGGAAATGAGGGAGACCTAACTAGGGGAGGAAGATAGGTGTCTTGTAAAAACACTAGGGGAAACGATGAGTCCATAAACATAGGGAAATGAGGGGTTATAAGGGAAAATCGTAACAGTCTCCATTGGACTTCCAGCCTGAAAATAAGGCCATGGAGGGAAACCAGCGCTTGCCGGTTCGAGGAGGTACCGTTCGTACCATTCGACGTATTGTTGTCTGGATTCCTCTGCGCTTCTGGCAGCTCTGAAGAGGGGCGGAGCCACCTGTGAACGAAAGGGAGAGAAACATTGGGGGGCGCGAGGAGTCGGATGTTGTATTTCGGGGGGAGGAGCGATAGATGCCATAACTGGCGTGGGTGAATGGGCAATGCGAGAGGGTGCGCGCGAAATGGCGCGGCTCTCGGGACGAATTGTGTAGGGTTGGTGGGACATGATGAGGGCGAGCTCGGTAGAGTACCAATATAGGTGGTAGACGAGGAGGGTGAAATACCCAAAGAATGATAAAGGAATAATGAAGATAGTAGGCAGGGGCAAACCCTAAACTACCAAGAACAGCAGGAAAGACCCTATAAGGTGGCTACACAAAGTGCACCCCCGAGGCATACAATCCAAATGTTCCCAGCAGATGCCCGTGAGGGGAGGAAAGCAGCACAGATGGCTAGTCTGGCAGCACGAAACACAAAGATCAAATCTGAAAATAACGTGGCAGCAACAACTGCACACCAGGATAGTCTGGGGCTAATGCAATCCCCACAACGCACTATTACTCAAAACTAACTCTTAACGTGAGTTATCACATTCAGCACTCTCGGAGCTGAATACCGACAATCCGTTTAGTGTCCGGGATTTATGCAGATGGAGCCCCTGGTGCACTATGGGGACAGCAACCTTATCCTGATTTATACGGCGGACGACCGTGTACGACGCGTGAACATCTATCAACTTCAGCCAATGAAGTTATGTTGAGTGGGCTGCGACCACCACGTGTGCGCTTCGGTTAAGAGTAGCGACTTGGCTTCCAGGCGTCGCTAAACAGCTTTGCTTGAACTTGAGGAAGAGTAAAGAGGAGAGGAGATAGCGAATAAAGGTTGAGTAGGATAGTCTTGGAATAATGTTAGGACTTCAACTAAGGGCAGACTCAAAGTGAATCCACTATCTCAGTGAACAAGTAACTATTCCAAGACTGGGGAAATACATCAGTAACTACCTACGTATATATACTGTATAGAACCGAGCACGGACCATCTGGGCTAGGGCTAGGGTAAAGGGTTGTGGTATAGGGTATGACGTTGATGCCTAGACCAGTGGTTAAAGGGTATCATATTGTAAAGGGCAAGGATCCATGAGGATACCTGGACCGTTCTACCTACGGAGTCTATACTCGGACTTACTAAATAAGGTTTGATCGGAAAAAGTCTAACACCAACGCTCAGCATTCTCACCGACGTGGACGCTGGTATTTCCATCATCACACACGACAACGAAATACCGAGTCGCCACACACAATCCCGGCATGACTCTTACAACATCTGAAATGCGTTTTCTAGGGCTCGTGCGGTCTATAAAGTATCGCCACCTTTTTTTTCTCTGTCGAGTTTTGGTCGCTAATTCTGATGGTGAACAGGTACGCGAGAAATTATGTCGTTCTGTGTCATCCATGATCCATCTCTGATGTCTGACTGCAAGTTCCCCAGCCCCCGATGCGCATCGAGTCGTCATCGTCGTCCCTGCCTGCTTATCGATATCACTATCGTTATCGTTCATGATTACATTTAGACCTCTATTGTGCGAGTGATCGAACTTAAACGCCACTCCCCGGAAGCAAGTTCAATTCAAAATTATCGCTCCTGAAGCTTACTCGGGATCTCCAAACTCAATCTCCCGTACGTTCAAATCTATTCACTGCCCAGTCCTGGGCACGACCCCCGGCATCAGCGACACTTCTAGATTCTCT
>JBBPLF010001144.1:0-11512 GCA_038089615.1 Aureoboletus auriporus
CTTGTGAATTGCACACTAGTACCAGAGTACCAGGCTTGAAATCATAATCCTTGATATGGTTCTTGAATGACACTTTGAAATGCTTTATGGATTCGTAACATGCTTTGAGGATAGTCTCACATATTTGTGCAAGGTCCTCATAATGCTTCTGAAAATGCTTTGTGCACCAAGTTATAAGTCCTGAGGTTGTTGGTGGTTGATCATCCAAAAAAGGGACAAAATAAGTTGCTTTGGATAGGTCAAAAGGAAAAAGAGGTTCAACACCATGTATCATGAAGTACAGCAAGAACCTGGTGGATTTGATGATCATAACTCTTTCTGCCCAAAAGACAGTGTGTGCTATGCAAGGCCAATGCGGCTCCTCCCCCAGGATAGTTTTGATGATGGCCTCCTGGACATCAAGATGATGCTGTTTGACCACACCGTTCACCTGTGAACAGTGTTGGAAGACGTATTGTCACAAGATTGCTGATCTGATCATGCAAGAACAGTCATCTGGATGGATGATGCAAGTCCATACCAAATTTTATGAGCTTCTCAGCCATTGTATACTGTTAATGCTGGACGTCGGAATGTAGCACAGCGAACACTCAAAGTAGTTCGAAGACTTGTTGTGGGCGAAGCAAAGAGAATAGAAGTCTCACTACCCAATGTGCACACTTGGGACTCATGAATGTGCTAAGTAACAATGCTGGATTGCATAGAACTAGCTGGGGAATACAGGTAAAGTCAGGTAACTACTTATACAACTTGTGATACTGCACAATCCTATGTACGCAGTGAGGGCTATGTTACTGCATACTACATAAGGCAGGGTGCGCAGTAATCATGACTATGTGGGATGAATAAGGGATCACAAGTCATCACATAAGAAGAATGATGAGAAGGAGAAATTAGTCCGTTACATGAGAAAATGTGGTTCTGAAGGGTTTCAAAGGAATCCTTGTGGTTCTGGTCGAAGGTAAAAAGAGTTAGTTAGTGAAACAAGGTGGAACATGGTTCTGAAGGGTTCCGGTTCAGAACCAGGAAAACTTAACAAGGAAAAGAAGATAAGTGTCTACCAAAGATACGAGGGGAAACGATGAGTCCATAGACATAGGGGAAAGACGGGTTATAAGGGAAAATCATAACATTACCCCCTTCGTAGTGCTGAAGCACCTGCTCAGTGATCTGGCCCATCAATATCTCCCTTGTTGACCTCATAGTTGGTGAAGTCAAGGTCATCATCGAGAAAGCTGTCATCTCAGTTGAGCCCATTGTAAACTGGGCAATTGGCACAAATGTGTCCATACTTATTATATTCTCCACATCGTCGTTGATGGCACTTGGCCTGGACATGCCCAAGGGTGTGTTTGTGGCACCAGGGGCAAGTATACTTTCCGCAGAAGATGTGGATGTGATCTCCCTTTCTGCACTGGTGGCACTGGAGCTGCTTCTTAGGAAGGCGGGCAGGGATATGGGAAGTGTTGACATTGATGGTGTCTTGAGAGGTACCTGCCCCATCCAGGGATGCTGATCTGGTTCCTCGAAAGGAATGGAGTATGGGTCAAAGGGTGTCTTTTAATGTGTTCATGGTTGTTTGGGGGAGTCTTGGTAGCAGGCTCTCATGGTGAGTAAGAGCTCCTCATTACATGTCCTCAGGGGCAGGAGTGGGTGAATGGGTAGCGACTGGAGAGTTTTCAGAAATGTTGGAGGAAGTGGGGGCATGGGTATCAATCTTAGGAGATTCTGGGATGGAGATTGGAGCAGGAAAATATGTTTGTTCAAGGGAATGAGGAGGTGGGATCTGGAGAATGGGGGAAGGAGTTCTCTTGACAGTCACTGGTGTGTCTAGGTGGGGGTCGAAGGGTATGACACAGGGGGCATCTCCTACATAGACCCTGTACTCATGGACACTCATGATGTCAAAGAACAGTTCCATGATAGGTTGGAGCAGGTTCTTGTCGATGTGGTCTACAAGGTATCCGAATCCCTCCTCATAAAGGAGGTTGAGGATGAGGGAACGTGCTTCATCTACCCTGGTTTGCATAGTAGATACTGTTAGATTCGTTGATTTGTCACCGTGAGGTCATACAAATGAATTTTGAGAACAAATAATGCTGAGGATATAACCACTCTCTCTAGTGCTTCTTGAGAACTAAGAGCACTTGATATGTGGCTCTAGACATTGGTGTGACAAGAACCTCAAAGTATTGTCACACACAAGTACTTTGGGAGACCAGACATTGCATAGGAAAGTACTAGAGGAGAGAAGTACATCCAAGTGCATAGAACTGGCTGATGAATGCCAGTGAAGTGGGTAGACTACTTATACTAGGCTGGGAGGCTGCGGAAGGCAGTGGCCACAGTAGGTGCTGCGTAAGGCAGGGTATTGCGCAGTGTGCACAAGGCAATGTGTACTGCGTAGGGCAGTGTGTTGCACAAGGCAATACGTATGTGCTGCATAAGGCAGTGTGCTGCGTAAGTAGCAGGCTATGTCGAGGATGAGTAAGGAATGCGAGTCATCATGGGATGATGACAAGGGAAAGGTCCATTATGTAAGGAAAGGTAAATCATGACCAAAATAGGTAAGGTGACTCAACAAGTGAAGTGGTGAATGATCGTGAAAGATAGACCCTTGTCCTAGGCATTTACATTCTTCCTCCATAACAAAGGGGAAAAGTAAAGTGAAAAATGAATTGTCCGGGCATCAACCAGGATTGTAACTGTTAACACTGGGCGTTGGAACGTAGCACAGCGAACACTCGAAGTAGTTCGAAGACTCATTGTGGGCGAAGCAAAGAGAAGAGATGTCTCACTACCCAATGCGCACACTTGGGACTCGTGGATGTGCTAAGTAACAACACTGGATTGCATAGAACTAGCTGGGGAAAATACAGGCGAAGTCTGATAGCTACTTATACGAAATAGGATACTGCGCGATCCAGTGAGTGCAGTAAGGGCTATGTGACTGCGCACTGCATAAGGCGATGTGCACAGTATGAGCTATGTATCAATGGGTAAAAGGAACACGAGTCATTATATAAGGAGAATGATGACGAGGAGGAACTTGGTCCGTTATATACATAAAAGTGGTTCTGAAAGGTTCTGAAGAAGTCCTTGTGGTTCCGGTAAGAAGGAGAATTGACAAGACTAAGTAAAATGTGGTTCCAAGAGGTTTTGGTTCGGAACCAGAGAAGTAGGGTGTGGTTCCGGTTCGGAATCAGGAAGACTAACTGGGGAAAGAAGATGGTCTTGCAAAGATGCGAGGAGAAACGATGAGTCCATAGACATAGGGAAAAGACGGGTCGTAAGGGAAAATCGTAACAGTAACAGATACAAATTGTTTTGGGAAGTCGTGGGGAATGAGTTGGTGAGTGGCGAGACAGATAACTTGGTAGGTTCAGAAGAGGGAGCATAAGTCCTTGGTTTTCTTATCATAGTTGTAATGCAGGTCTAGTTTCATGCATAAGGTAAGAGCAGGAGTGGTTAAAACGGAGGTGAAGATGATTCTTTGCAAGTGAGGAGGAAGATGATTTGAGCAGATATAGTAGGGGTAAGGTAGTTCAAGGTGATTCTTTTGGGCCATGAGGGATTCATAGGTCCCTCTTGCCATGATACAGTTGTGATGGGTGATTGAGGGAGGGGAATGCTGGGTCATGATTTGTAGTGCCAAGGACAGCCACTATACCTCCTGTTACAGAAGTATTGGTGTTCTAGGGGATGAGACAGGGGAAGGTTGTTGCGATAGAGGAAGAAGAACTTGTAGAAAGGAAGACCAGGTTGGAATTCAAAGTTTCTCTTTCGGAGCATTTACTGGGGGAAATCTCTTGGTCAAGTGAACTTATATTCATTCAGGAGTGTTTGTACATGTTGGAAGTTTCCTTCTGGATCCCAAGTGTTTTCTGCTGCAGAGTATCCTTTCCAGGATACTAGATACTGCCTTCGTCCTCGTGTTCTGCAGTGTGAGAGAATAGAATCTATCTTGTATTCCTCCTCTCCACCAATCAGCTCGGGCAGTGGATCTGAGAAGTTGGGGCCGTGTTCCACAGTTTCTCGATAAGGAGATAGGAGGGAGGTGTGGAAGATGTCATGTATCTTCCAGGTCAGTGGTAGTTTAAGGCGGTACGATACAGGGGAAATAACCTGTGTGATTTCAAATGGTCCTTCCCACTTAGGGGATAGTTTTCTTGATAGGTACCACAGTCGAAGGTTCCTTTCTTCCAGCCAGACCTTGTCACCGACTTCCCAGGGGTGGAACTTAGAGGCAGTTTGTTCTTTCATGATCTGTTGGGTTTTCTCATGTGCAGCAAGGGCTTCCCTTCGGGCTTTCTCCAATTCAGATAGGTATGTTTCCAGGGCAGAAAGAAATGTCTTTCCGATTGGAGGATAAGAGTGGGGTTCATATCCCAGGATAAGGGAGAAAGGGGATTTCAGGATGAAGGAGTGGATCACAGAGTTGTGGGAGAATTCTGCCATAGGGAGTAGTTCTGCCCATCGTTCAGGGTGTCCATCGCAGAATATGTGCAAGTAGGTCTCAAGTTCTTGATTTACCCATTCAGTTTCTCCGTCAGTTTGGGGGTGGTACATGGACGAGAGTTTTAGATCGTATTTTAAGAGCCTGGCAAGCTCTTGTGCAAAAGTCGATGCAAATTGGGGTCCTCTGTCAGAGATACAGTAGTCATGGAGTCCATAGTGTTGGAACACATTTGTGAAAAATAGTTGGGCAACTCCAGCCACATCAATGGTTTTGTGACAAGGGATGAGAATTACCCCCTTTGTAAGGCCACGGTTGACCACGACCATGATAGAGTCAAAAGAGTTGGAAAGTGGGAGGTCAGTGATAAGGTCAACAGAGACCTGTTGAAAGGGGTGAGTGTAGGCAGAAGGAAGTGGTGTCAGTGCCGGGGAGGTGGGGTAAGTATTGACTTTATTGGCCTGACAAGTTGCACAACCCTGGACAAATTTGTGGATAAAAGTGGTCATGCCAGGCCACCAATAATCTCATTGCATTAGGTTAGTAGTGCGAAATATTCCGCCATGTCCACCATGGTCACTTTTGTGGGTGAGGCAGACAAGTCCCTGTCTTGCTGGTTCCGGAATGTAGAGGCGGTGTTTGTAATGTAGCATGCCATCAGTGTATTCCCAGTCATGTGGTTGGGATTTGGAGATTAAAGGGGTGTCCTTGTTTAGTGCTTGAAGGGCGGTGACAACTAAGGGGTCAGATGGGGTGGATTCAACAATCTTCTCTACTAGGGCAAAATCGAGGGTGCAGGTGAAGATGTCCTCAGGCAGGAGGGTAACTTCCTGGTTATCTAGGGAAGTGTCCATGGCATCTCATCGGGACAGGACATCAGCGGGTCCCATTTGTGTGCCAGGTATGGGGGAGAAGTGGAGGTTGAAGTCCTGGAGGAATAACATCCATCAGGCCTGTTTCATGGAGAGTTTCTGTGGTTCCTTGAAATATGCAAGGTTTTTGTGGTTGGTAATGACTGTTACCGGAAGTCCAGTTCCCTACATGTAGTGTTTCCATTCCTCCAAGGCACGAATGACTCTAAGGAGTTCCCGATCATAGATATCATAGTTTTGTTCTGCGGGTGAAAGGGTTTTGGAGAGGTAGGCACAAGGGTGTAGATCTCCATTGCTATCATTTTGCATGAGGACAGCTCCTATAGCCGTTAAGGAGGCATCTGTCATAATGGTGAAGGGTTTTGTGACGTCAGGCATTTGGAGGACTGGTTTCTGGGTAAAAGTTCATTTGATGGCTGAGAAGGCTTCATCACACTCTTTGATCCACTTCCACTTTGCTCCTTTCCTGGTTAGGTCATGTAGGGGTTTTGCCTTAGTGGAGAAGTTAAAGATTGTCATATCCCAAATCTTCACCAAGTCCAACTCCAGTTCTCCGGTCATTCCTCCAATCTCTTCTCGACAACTCCGGCACATTCTCATGCACTCCGTACTTCTGTTCCTCTGGACATTCTCTCTTTAGTATAGTTCCATTCTTATGCTGTTCTCCATTCTGATTTGTAATACCTCCGAATACTGGTGCTCACTTAGCAGCACTGCTCCGGCTATGTTTCTCCCATCTCCGTTCCACTTACCAATCCCTTAGTAAACTCCATTACTAATCCGTCTCCGTCCTCCGTATATAAACCTGTAGTTTGTCCTCTTTGTACTTTAGTCGAATATCAAATTGAGTTACCTCTCAATCAAGTCCTCATCAATCCTCTGACTCAACTCCGAGTCTCTCCTGATTCTTCCTCTTTGGATCACCCTCTGGTACTTAGATCCTTCACGGTTCTTTGTACAACTCCGACCTCCACAAATTCGGGACACACAGATTCAGTAAGGGCGCAGCACATAAGCTGAAGCCAAGTCCCGTCTGACCACACCGTTCCGGAGTTCGTTCCGGAGCATCGGACCAGTCTCTAACAGTATATTCGACTCTCTTCTTGCTCGAATCCGCTCTCCACTCTCCATGACTTCCCGAACTCGTCTGAGTACCTCCCCCCTATATCCCCTCGCTTCAACCCTCTGTCCTCTGGCCACATGGTTAAGGATTGTTCGAAGTCCAGTTCCAAGGCTTCGAAGGCTCGTGCAGTTTCTACTGCAACTCCGGAAGCTAAACTGGAGGTCTCCTCGGAGACAAAAAAATAGTCCGCGACCTCCCTGACTCCGCACAGGAAGGAGGTTGCGTTGAACCTAACTGTACACTCAAGGAGATCCGTCTCAACATGTCCGCTCTTTTAGATCTGAAATCGCTTATGCCCTCCATTTCCATCATTTCGCATGACATTCCTGCTTTCTCCACGCTTGTAGATTCAGGATCCTCCAATTGTTTCATAGATACAACTTTTGTCAATAAACACAGTCTTTCCACCTACCCCGTCCCTCCGTTGCACCTCCGTCTGTTCGATGGAACCACAAACTCTGTTATCACTCAAGCTATCGACCTATCTATCCGCTTCCAAACCAGTGACATCACTCCGACAACATTCTATGTCACTCCGCTGGATGGCTCCTGTTCCCTTGTTCTAGGACATAACTGGCTCACCCGCTACAATCCGTTGATTGATTGGGTTTCGAGCAGTATCTCATTCCGTACATCTGAACAGTCCTTGCTAGCACCTCTGAGCTCAACTTCGCAGCCTCCAAACTTACCTTCTCCGGCTGACCCATCATCCGATTCACCATGTTTCTCCAATCAAAAGGCACCTCCCATCGCAATCATCAATGCACCCGCTTTTGCGCTTGCATGTCGCCTTGAAGGCTCCGTTCAATTTAGTATGCAAATCCGTCCCTAAGGGAGCGATCTCCGAGCATCCTCCGTTACTCCAGAAAAGACCGATCTCTCTGGTGTACCTCCGGACTACCATGACTTCGCTGATGTGTTCAGCAAAAGCAAGGCCTCCGTCCTTGCTCCCCATTGTGAACACGATCTGAAGATCAACCTGGAGGAAGGTGCTTCACTTCCCATTGGTACCACATACTCCCTTTCCCCATCCAAGCTTGAATCCCTCTGTGCATTCCTTGATGAGCACCTAGCAATGGGTTTCATCCATCCCTCATCCTCCGCTCACACTGCTCCAGTTCTCTTTGTCCACAAAAAGGATGGTTCACTCCGCCTCTGCGTCGACTTCCGAGGACTCAATAAGATCACGAAGAAAGATTGCTATCTGCTTCCCCGTATCACCGACCTCCTAAACGCTCCGAGCCGAGCAAAGATCTATACCAAGATCGATCTCCGGCATGCGTACCACCTGGTCTGCATTGCTGATGGAGATGAATGGAAAACGTCCTTCTGGACTCGCTACGGCTCCTACGAGTGGCTCGTCATGCCATTCGGTCTAACCAACACCCCTGTGGCATTCCAGCGATTTGTCAACACTATCTTCACAGATCTCTTAGATGTTTGTGTGATTGTATACCTCGACGACATACTTATCTACTCCGAGGATATGGCCTCCCACAAGGAGCATGTCCAAGAAGTACTCCGTCGTCTCCGCAAACACGGACTTTATGCTAAGCCCGAGAAGTGCGAGTTTCACACGGACTCCACTGAATACCTAGGTTATTGTCTTTCGCCCTCCGGTCTCACCATGTCTTCGGACAAAGTCAAAACAATCCAAGACTAGCCGGAACCCCGGAAAGTAAAGGACATTCAGTCCTTCCTTGGCTTTGCCAATTTCTATCAGCATTTAATCCATAACTACTCTGATATCATCGTTCCCTTAACTTGCCTTACTTGCAAAGGTACTTCATGGAATTTCTCCGACGACTGTCGTTCTGCCTTCCAGATCCTCAAAGACGCCTTCGCATCCACTCTGATCCTAACTCACTGGTCTCCGGACACCCCATTGATCATCGAAACGGACGCTTCGGATTATGCCATTGCTGGCATCCTTTTCCTCCGATGTCCAGACGACGAAGTCCGCCCTGTCGCATATTACTCTTGGACGCTTACCACTCTGGAGCTTAACAACGACACCCATGATAAGGAGCTACTTGCTATTCACGAGTCCTTCCAGACTTGGCGTCATTACCTGGAAGGGTCCGGTATCCCCATCGATGTTGTCACAGACCACAAAAATCTAGAGTACTTCGTGACCTCTAAGCTCCTGACTCGCCGGCAAGCCCGGTGGTTGGAGTTCCTCTCGCAATTCAACATGGTTGTCCATTTCCGCCCTGGACACCTTGGCACGAAACCTGATGCCCTCACTAGACACTGGGATGTCTATCCCAAAGAGGGGGATAAGGACTACACTCGCATCAATCCTCACAATTTCCGTCCTGTTTTCACTCACGAGCAGCTCACTTCGTCCCTCCGAGCAACTTACCTTGCAGCTCCGGTACTCCAAGCTAGCACGCTCTTTGATGTCAAGCAACTCCACAGTGATATCCTCTCCACACTCCCCTCCGACCCCATTGCTTTTCAGCATCTCTCCGCTACTGAATCCTCTGACTCCCATTGGTCAGTTGACTCCAATGGTTTCCTTCATCTAGATAATCGCATCTATGTCCCTGATTCTGAAGACCTCCATCTCCGTGTCCTCCGATACAAACATGACCACCTGCTCTCTGGACACTTTGGACAGAATCGGACATTAGAGCTCATTCAACGCAAATATACATGGCCAGGAATCCGAACCTTTGTAAAGGACTACGTCTCATCCTGCACATCCTGCGCCTGCGCCAAAGTTCCTAGACACAAGCCATATGGACTCCTGAAACAACTCCTGATCCCCGAGAAGCCCTGGAACTCCATTTCCATGGACTTCATTGAACAACTTCCTCCATCCTCCGGATTCACTTCCATACTCATCGTCGTAGATCGTCTCTCAAAGCAATGCATCTTCATCCCAACACACGACACAATCACATCTCCGGAGTTGACCAAGTTGTTCCTACTCCACGTCTTTTCCAAGCATGGAGTTCCCTCCCATATCACCTCCAATCGAGGCTCCAAATTCATATCGCACTTCTTCCGTTCTCTCGGCAAGGCCCTTGATATCCACTTACATTTCACCTCCAGTTATCACCCGGAAGGAGATGGCCAAACTGAACGAATGAATCAGACACTTGAGCAGTACCTAAGGATCTATTGTAATTACCAGCAAGACAACTGGTCCGAACTCCTGCCCCTCGCGGAGTTCTCCTATAACAATGCTCCGAACGCTACTACCGGAGTATCTCCGTTCTTTGCTAACAAAGGCTACCACCCCAACATAACGGTGCACCCTGAACGAGATCTCACCTCCGCTCGAGCCTGCGAATACTCCATCGACCTCAATTCCCTCCATCAATTCCTCTGTGAAGAAATGGCTCATGCGCAAGAGCGATATCAAGGCCCCGCGGATGCTAAGCGGACTCCAGCACCAGACTTCAAAGTCGGTGATCAGGTATTCATCAAAGCAAAATATTTCCACTCTACGCGACCCTCCAAGAAATTATCAGAAAAGAACTTGGGTCCGTATGACATCATCGCTCAAGCTGGAAGTCATTCCTTTACACTCCATCTCCCTGATTCTATGAAATCCGTACACCCCGTCTTCCATGTTTCCCAACTAGAACCCTTCGTTCCAAATAGTATTCCTAACAGAGTACAACCCCCACCTCCGGCAGTTGAAGTAGACAGTGAACTGGAGTACGAGATCTCTGAAATACTCGACTCCAAGTTAGACCATTGATGCAAGCCCTGCAAACTCCTTTACCTAGTCCGATGGTCTGGTTATGAAGGCACTGACGAAGAAATGTCTTGGTTACTCGCTACGGAACTCGGACATGCCTCTGAGCTTGTACAAGATTTTCACCTTCGTTATCCGGAGAAACCCGGACCTCACAACTCCTGACTTTCGCGAACAGTTTTGATTGTTCAACAAAATATGTACATTTAGTACACTATACAACGTCCTCAATCTCGTCCTCTCCTTCGTGCTCTGCCCTTTCCTTCTCCAACTCCTCCACCTCCTCCGTCATGTCCGTCTCCTCCTCCGAGTACTCGGACTCGGACTCGTACCCCACCCCGTACATCTCCTCCTCCCGGATTTGGAGCTCCTCCTCCTTGAGGAGCAGCATGCGCTCAAAGAACGCGTTGTGAACGTCAAAGCGCTTGACGAGTGCCTGAAGGACACCCATCAGCACCTCCGTTCCTCCCTCCTCCGCCTTTGACCTGCTCGTCCCCGCATCCGACTCCTCCGTTGCCACCTTCGCCTTCTTTTTCCTTTTCTTCGGCTTCTCGACGTCCACCTCCGCTCCGTTTCCTCCGCACTTCACCTTCATGATCTGGCACGGCACGCATGCCTTGGACTTGCCAGTCCCCGGAGTACATTCGTACCCCCGGTCCTCGCATCGCGCGCATGGCTCCTCCGGCTCCTGGCGCGCCCTCTTCTTCCCCTTGTCCGAGGATCCAGCCTCCGCGCTCTGTTGCGCTCGGACCTGTTCCGCCTACAGTTGTCAGATGAAGGATGATGCGCGTGTTTTTACTTACCCGTTTCTTGGCCGCCTCCTCGGCCTCCTTGCGGCGGCGTTCCTTTGCCGCCTCCTCCGCCTTGCGCTTCGCCGCCTCCTCCTCCGCCTTCCTCTGCGCCTCCTCTGCCACCTTCTTCTCCGTGCGTCTCCTCCAACGCTCGTCGAACTTCGCCTTGCAAACGGTGTCGTTGTTGTTGTTGTCCTTGGCAAGCTGGGCGTCGGACCAGGACTTGATGTCGT
Organism: Aureoboletus auriporus; assembly: GCA_038089615.1. NCBI lineage: Eukaryota > Fungi > Basidiomycota > Agaricomycetes > Boletales > Boletaceae > Aureoboletus > Aureoboletus auriporus. The sequence continues at coordinate 11,188 of JBBPLF010001144.1, forward strand.
TCTCAATGGTGTCGGACATGTTGATGGTGATGGTTGGAAGTTAAGGAGTTGACCATCCTCCAACTTGGACTTTATAGGCCTCCGCTTACATAACTCCGTTTCGAACTCCGTATTGTCCTTCGCCTAGAAGGCCTTCAGGGGTTCAGGCCTAAGAGGGGGATACTGTCACATTCCAAATCTTTGCCAAGTCCAACTCCAGTTCTCCGGTCATTCCTCCGATCTCTTCTCGACAACTCCAGCGCATTCTCGCGCACTCCGTACCTCTGTTCCTCCGGACATTCTCTCTTTAGTATAGTTCCATTCTTATGCTGTTCTCCATTCTGAT